>JANAVB010024000.1:2499589-2603985 GCA_029216955.1 Iris pallida | reverse complement strand
ACTAGGGATAAAGTGTTCGCGTCCGACACTGTTGTGACAGGTATATTACTCTATAAAAATAGACTGCTAAAGTACTGTTCGATTCGGTGTGACACATAGTTTTATATCTACGACTTTGTAGAGAAAATAAATTACCCATGCAATTATTAGATATGAATCTTAGCGTTAGCACTCTATCGGTAGTCGATATGTCTGCCACTAAAATTTGTAGGGATGGTTACATCTGCATCGGTGAAGGAATATGTCCTTGGAAGTTATTGTCCTGACATCAAAGAGTAGGTGCATGCCACGCAACCATCGAGTGCGCGGAAGAGAGTCGTATTCTGTTTTCCTGGCAAAATCGAGTTCTCTTATGCATGCGGAGCCGCGTCGAAAACGACAATGGTGATATCGACGATTTTGGCAAGGCACATGTTGTATTCGGTTGCAGCGGTACCTAGCATCAGTTCGAGACACGAGAATGGAGATTGCAGGCATGTCGCAGACTGAAGTTGTGGCATAATTTCTCGATGTGTTCCCAGACGTGTTGCAGTGATACCTCCGGATAGAGAGATAGAATTCAGCATCGACACCTTTCTGAACACTCGATCGATATCCAAAGCACCCTATCGAATGGCATCGACGAAGCTGAAGGAACTGAAAGCACAGCTATAAGACTTGCTAGATCGCAGATATATTCGCCCTAGCGTCTCTCCGTAGGGTACTCCAGTGTTGTTTGTAAGGAAGAAGGATGGATCGATGCAGCTGTGCATCGACTATCGGGAACTTAACAAAGCCATGGTACGAAACAAGTACACATTGCCGAGGATAGATGATTTGTTTGACCAGTTGCAAAGGGCAACGATATTTTCAAGATTGATCTTCGCTCAGGCTACCATTAATTGAAGATCAAGCCCGGGGACGTGCCGAAGTCTACTTTTCGAACTCTATACGGTCAAGACGAATTCCATCATGTCGTTCTGTTTGACAAACACTTTTGTCGCTTTTATGGATTTGATGAACCGGGCATTTCGACCGTTTATAGATAAATTTGTTGTCAATTCGTCGACGACATTCTCATATATTCAAAAGTAAGGACGAGAACGTGGAACATTTAAAGACGGTGCTACAAACTCTGCATGAACATCAACTTTATACCAAATTAAGTAAATATAAGTTCTGGATGAGCAGTGTGACATTCCTTGGGCACGTTATTTCAGCTGAAGGAGTCACAGTAGACCTAAAAAAATTGAAGTGACAGTTGAGTAGAAACGGCCTACCTCGGCAAGCATCCGAAGTTTTCTCGGCTTGGCAAGCTACTAATGAAGATTTGTGAAAGATTTTGCCAAGATTGTATCGCCTCTGACTCACCTCACCCAGAAGGGAGTCACATTCGAGTGGAATGGCGACTGTGAATCTAGCTTCCAGGAGTTAAAGAAACGGCTCATTCATCCCCGATCCTTGCACTTCCGGATGGTCTAGAAGGGTTTAAGATATTCTGTGATGCATTAAGAACTGGCTTAGGGTGCGTGCTCATGCAAAGGGATAAGGTGATTTTGTTGCTTTGAGATAATTGAAGCAACACGAGAAAAATTACCCTACACATGATCTGAGCTAGCGGCGATTGTGTTCGCGTTGAAGCTATGGCGGCACTCATTATGGTGTGGCTTATAACATCTATACGGATAAGAAAAGCCTCAAATACATTTTTACCCAACGGGACTTGAGCTTACGGCAGCGCCATTGGCTCGAACTTATCAAGACTATGATCTGACTATCAAGTACATGCCAGGTAAGGGAACATTATAGCAGATGCTCTGAGCATAATATTCGCAGGGTGCCTGGCTATCAACCGTGACATACAACAAGACTTAGCAGAAATGAGCATCAAACTCTGAATTCAATGTAGAGGAGAACAATTGGCCCAATTGCACCTTGAGTCGAGCTTGCATAACAAGATAAAGACCGCACAGGAGGGCGACCCATTCTTGAAGAAGATGCGTGAGCTGATTACGATAGGGAAGGCGACCGACTTTGTGGTGGACGATGGCGGAATGATGCAGATGAAGGGAATAATTTGTGTGCCAGACCATGTTAAACTTAGAAAAAAATTCTGATGAAGGCTCACTATGCAAAGTACTAGTTGCATCCTGGAAGCTCCAAGATGTACAAGGACTTGCGCATGACTTTTTGGTGGCACGACATGAAGAAAGACGTGATAACTTTTGTGTCACAGTGCACGGCCTGTCAACAGATGAAGGTCGAGTACCAAAGATCAGACGGAGAGCTACAAAACCTCGATATTCCGGTATAGAAGTGGAACGACATCTCTATAGATTTTATCATGAGCTTTCTGAAGACGCCGCAGGGGAATAATGCAATTTGGATCATTGTTGATCGATTAACCAAATCCGCTCATTTCATCGCTATCAAAGTATCCTGGAGCGTCGATCGGTTAGCTCAGATTTATATCGATGAGATTATTCGACTCCACGGGGTGCCTGCCATAATCATTTCTGAAGAGATGGGCGATTCTTATCATATTTCTGGACGAGTCTGCAGGCGGCAATGGGCACTAAGCTGAATTTAGCTCCTTGTACCACCCAACAAACCGATGGTCAGATAAAGGGTAAATTAGATCCTCGAAGATATGTTGCATTTGTGTGCAATTAATTTGAAAACTAGTTGGAACACGTATTTGTCGCTTGCAGAGTTTGCGTACAACAGTTATCAATAAGCATCTAGATAGCTCCCTACGAGGCACTTTATGGGAGGAAGTGCCGATCTCTGATTTGCTGGGACGAAGTCGGGGAGCGACAGGTGCTTGGGCCAGAACTATTCGAACAAGCCATTGAGAAGGTCTGCATCATTCGAGATAGGTGTTTGCAAAAACAAAAAGTTGTTCTATTACAAACTTTTAAAAAAAGTACAAGAGTACAATTTGAATTCTGGGGAAGTACAACTGTAGGAATCTGATCAGAAGACGATCACTTTATCACTTGGACTATGTGAACTTGAAGACTAGAGCCTCTGGAGAATGCAGCCGCAATTTGCAAGAGTTCTTGATCTCTGTACGTATGTATCTGATGCTTTAACAATGATTGGAAATTATTTATAGAGTTCAGGAAATAACTGTTTTAGCAGTTATTTGATGTGCGTGAGGCTGGATTGCGCCACATTAGGTTGTAACGCCCCAGTCCCAAAATACTTAGGGCTAGGTACGTATCCATGCCAGCTGTGTACATACGAAGTATACTCCAATGTATGGAATCTCATATGTATACATAAGCTGTAAATACAGTAAAACCATGATAACTAAATCTCATCCACAACAATAAGAATAATATTATTATCAACTCAAGAATTTTTATTTATACATGTAGTTGGACGGAGACAAATTCACTACCAACCAATTTAAAGGAAATAAATATACAAGGAAATGATCGATAAAATAGCAAGACGAACCAAGAGTAATTATCCTCGAAGAACTGGAGAAGATCACGGCCTTGGCTAGAACACCTGCGAAGGACAAGAGCACACACCTGGCGAGATAACCTGGTCCTCAGAGGGACGTAACAAGATACAATAAACATGCCATATAAATACTGAATATAAATTATGCCACAATTAAAGAAAGTGACAAGACATAAATAGGTAACCTACCATACTAAAGTGATCATGCAGTTGAGAAACAATCCTTTCGACGCATGAGCCCTGGCTGTAAATGGGATCGGCATAGTCACAATTAAAGAAAGTGACAAGACATAAATAGGTAACCTAACCATACTAAAGTGATCATGCAGTTGAGAAACAATCCTTTCGACGCATGAGCCCTGGCTGTAAATGGGATCGGCATAGTCTCCATATAGGGCAACAGGGGCCTACGTCCGTAACGTCCGAAGATCGTCAGAGGGCATTATGTGCAAGGGGGTACGTCCATAACGCTCTGGAAAACGTCAGAGGGCACCTGGAGCCTGCGTCTCCGGAGGAGCGCACAGGTAAGTAGGGAAGTTCAAAGAAGTCCATACGTCAGGTATTGTTCTCCCCACCCGATGCTCTTATTTAAGTCGCATCCACAAACCATCTATCTCTACTAACTAATAAGTCTCCTAACATGCCTCTATTAGCAGTTAGCCCTAACGCATGCGCACTGGGGATCAGCCAATACGCAAGGACCTCTATATGCCACTCATCTCACACATCCTCGTGGTACAACTGTGTCAAGGTATATGCGATACACTACAAACGGTAGTCCCTTAACTCTAGGGCCATATGCAATCATAGGATAATAACAAATAAGCTAATATCACTGAGCAGGTTTTAAATCAAGAACTGTAAGAACTGGAAATAAACGAACAGTGATATGTAATAAAATGCAAACTAACAATAAACAGTATAATGACAAGATATCTTACGTGATTTCGTACTGTAAATATGAAACGTGGCTCCCGCGTCCACGCCTTCGGAACCCGACGCTCCTAGATAATTAATTAACTAAATTAAGTCACTATTTATGAAACTTACGATACGACTTAGTTAGTCAAATTAATGTGTTAAAATTATATTCAATCTCTCGTAGAACCATTTAGATCCATACAATCACACACAGGATCCACGAGACATCAAAACACAGTTTTAGGGTTTCTAACTTTTAATTAGTCAGTTATGCCCTACTTCAATAACATACTAAACAATTATATAAAAATCATAAAAATAATATTTAAACTAATTTTCTACAGATTTATCTCTGAAATTCCAGAATTAATATTTCTAAAGACATTTATGACTAGTTGATTAATAAGTCAGCTAGTCTACCCGAAACTCGTCCGGAACATAGTTAATGACTCAAAATTGCTAAAATAACCAAAAATATATTTTAAACGGAAATAAAATAGTTTATTTTATAGAATAATATCAGAGGTACAAGGGTTGAGTTATACTACAAGTTTGGGACATTCTAGGTCAGCCGGTTACCCAAAATTAGCAAGTTTTGACCTATAATTTTTTGACCAAATTTGAGTTGCTAAAATTATGGAAAAATACTTAAAAATCCTAATTTATGTATATGAACACACATAAAATTCAGTTTTGAAAATAGGCACCAATAATCCATAGTTCCTTTACAATGGGGTTAATTTGATCCTGCTGACACATGAATATTACGTATATATTTCATGAAACCTTTATGGATGATTATACCTACAAAAAGCCATCAGAATATGATTTCTATAGAATTAAAACATATTTTCTAAAGAATTTTAGCAAAGGTTTTTTTAGAACAAAAGATTTGGGTTCTTACCAAAGATCCTTGCTAGAAAGGGTGATGATGACTTCTCTTCACCGAAACTTTCCGCTCTCCTCGCTTGATAATCCTCTCTTGGTGAGTATGGGAGAGTTGATAATGGCTATAGAGGATTGGATGGAGGAGATGGAGTTTTTAGGATTTGTTTTGAGGGGTTTCGGGGATGTATGGTGGAGGAGATGAGTTTTTGTGAAGGATGGAGAGATGTGCAATGGAGGAGATGATGTATAGAGGCTATGGGGAGTTTGTTGCTGCCGAAATTATGGAGAGGAAGAGGGGTTTGGTCGGCCAAAGTTGAGGAGAGAAAGATTAGGATTTGGTTAAGGTTTGGGATAAGTTGGTATATTTAAACATATCCTTAAATGAATTTAAGCAATCTAGGATGTAAATCCTATTTAATTTGATGCATTCGGCCATGGGGGTGTTGCTTGACCGAAATTAGCATGGTGGGGGTCCACTTGGCATGCTTTGGTTGTTTGGTGAGTTGGCAAGTTGATTGGATTGAGGATTTAAAAAGGGGTTTCCTAATATAGAACTATTTAATTCTATCTATGTAATTACACTACCAAATCTGAATTAAATACAAATAAATGTAATTATTAATATTATTAATAATTACATTATTTGTATTTAATTCAGATTTGGTAGTGTAATTACATAGATAGAATTAAATAGTTCTATATTAGGAAACCCCTTTTTAAATCCTCAATCCAATCAACTTGCCAACTCACCAAACAACCAAAGCATGCCAAGTGGACCCCCACCATGCTAATTTCGGTCAAGCAACACCCCCATGGCCGAATGCATCAAATTAAATAGGATTTACATCCTAGATTGCTTAAAATTCATTTAAGGATATGTTTAAATATACCAACTTATCCCAAACCTTAACCAAATCCTAATCTTTCTCTCCCTCAACTTTGGCCGACCAAACCCCTCTTCCTCTCCATAATTTCGGCAGCAGCAACAAACTCCCCATAGCCTCTATACATCATCTCCTCCATTGCACATCTCTCCATCCTTCACAAAAACTCATCTCCTCCACCATACATCCCCGAAACCCCTCAAAACAAATCCTAAAAACTCCATCTCCTCCATCCAATCCTCTATAGCCATTATCAACTCTCCCATACTCACCAAGAGAGGATTATCAAGCGAGGAGAGCGGAAAGTTTCGGTGAAGAGAAGTCATCATCACCCTTTCTAGCAAGGATCTTTGGTAAGAACCCAAATCTTTTGTTCTAAAAAAACCTTTGCTAAAATTCTTTAGAAAATATGTTATTAATTCTATAGAAATCATATTCTGATGGCTTTTGTTAGGTATAATCATCCATAAAGGTTTCATGAAATATATACGTAATATTCATGTGTCAGCAGGATCAAAATTAACCCCATTGTAAAGGAACTATGGATTATTGGTGCCTATTTCAAAACTGAATTTTATGTGTGTTCATATACATAAATTAGGATTTTTAAGTATTTTTCCATAATTTTAGCAACTCAAATTTGGTCAAAAAAATTATAGGTCAAAACTTGCTAATTTTGGGTAACCGGCTGACCTAGAATGTCCCAAACTTGTAGTATAACTCAACCCTTGTACCTCTGATATTATTCTATAAAATAAACTATTTTATTTCCGTTTAAAATATATTTTGGTTATTTTAGCAATTTTGAGTCATTAACTATGTTCCGGACGAGTTTCGGGTAGACTAGCTGACTTATTAATCAACTAGTCATAAATGTCTTTAGAAATATTAATTCTGGAATTTCAGAGATAAATCTGTAGAAAATTAGTTTAAATATTATTTTATGATTTTTATATAATTGTTTAGTATGTTATTGAAGTAGGGGCATAACTGACTAATTAAAAGTTAGAAACCCTAAAACTGTGTTTTGATGTCTCGTGGATCCTGTGTGTGATTGTATGGATCTAAATGGTTCTACGAGAGATTGAATATAATTTTAACACATTAATTTGACTAACTAAGTCGTATCGTAAGTTTCATAAATAGTGACTTAATTTAGTTAATTAATTATCTAGGAGCGTCGGGTTCCGAAGGCGTGGACGCGGGAGCCACGTTTCATATTTACAGTACGAAATCACGTAAGATATCTTGTCATTATACTGTTTATTGTTAGTTTGCATTTTATTACATATCACTGTTCGTTTATTTCCAGTTCTTACAGTTCTTGATTTAAAACCTGCTCAGTGATATTAGCTTATTTGTTATTATCCTATGATTGCATATGGCCCTAGAGTTAAGGGACTACCGTTTGTAGTGTATCGCATATACCTTGACACAGTTGTACCACGAGGATGTGTGAGATGAGTGGCATATAGAGGTCCTTGCGTATTGGCTGATCCCCAGTGCGCATGCGTTAGGGCTAACTGCTAATAGAGGCATGTTAGGAGACTTATTAGTTAGTAGAGATAGATGGTTGTGGATGCGACTTAAATAAGAGCATCGGGTGGGGAGAACAATACCTGACGTATGGACTTCTTTGAACTTCCCTACTTACCTGTGCGCTCCTCCGGAGACGCAGGCTCCAGGTGCCCTCTGACGTTTTCCAGAGCGTTATGGACGTACCCCCTTGCACATAATGCCCTCTGACGATCTTCGGACGTTACGGACGTAGGCCCCTGTTGCCCTATATGGAGACTATGCCGATCCCATTTACAGCCAGGGCTCATGCGTCGAAAGGATTGTTTCTCAACTGCATGATCACTTTAGTATGGTTAGGTTACCTATTTATGTCTTGTCACTTTCTTTAATTGTGACTATGCCGATCCCATTTACAGCCAGGGCTCATGCGTCGAAAGGATTGTTTCTCAACTGCATGATCACTTTAGTATGGTTAGGTTACCTATTTATGTCTTGTCACTTTCTTTAATTGTGGCATAATTTATATTCAGTATTTATATGGCATGTTTATTGTATCTTGTTACGTCCCTCTGAGGACCAGGTTATCTCGCCAGGTGTGTGCTCTTGTCCTTCGCAGGTGTTCTAGCCAAGGCCGTGATCTTCTCCAGTTCTTCGAGGATAATTACTCTTGGTTCGTCTTGCTATTTTATCGATCATTTCCTTGTATATTTATTTCCTTTAAATTGGTTGGTAGTGAATTTGTCTCCGTCCAACTACATGTATAAATAAAAATTCTTGAGTTGATAATAATATTATCTTTATTGTTGTGGATGAGATTTAGTTATCATGGTTTTACTGTATTTTACAGCTTATGTATACATATGAGATTCCATACATTGGAGTATACTTCGTATGTACACAGCTGGCATGGATACGTACCTAGCCCTAAGTATTTTGGGACTGGGGCGTTACAACCTAATGTGGCGCAATCCAGCCTCACGCACATCAAATAACTGCTAAAACAGTTATTTCCTGAACTCTATAAATAAGTTTCCAATCATTGTTAAAGCATCAGATACATACGTACAGAGATCAAGAACTCTTGCAAAATTGCGGCTGCATTCTCCAGAGGCTCTAGTCTTCAAGTTCACATAGTCCAAGTGATAAAGTGATCGTCTTCTGATCAGATTCCTACAGTTGTACTTCCCCAGAATTCAAATTGTACTCTTGTACTTTTTTAAAAGTTTGTAATAGAACAACTTTTTGTTTTTGCAAACACCTATCTCGAATGATGCAGACCTTCTCAATGGCTTGTTCGAATAGTTCTGGCCCAAGCACCTGTCGCTCCCCGACTTCGTCCCAGCAAATCAGAGATCGGCACTTCCTCCCATAAAGTGCCTCGTAGGGAGCTATCTAGATGCTTATTGATAACTGTTGTTGTACGCAAACTCTGCAAGCGACAAATACGTGTTCCAACTAGTTTTCAAATTAATTGCACACAAATGCAACATATCTTCGAGGATCTAATTTACCCTTTCTATCTGACCATCGGTTTGTGGGTGGTACAAGGAGCTAAAATTCAGCTTAGTGCCCATTGCCGCCTGCAGACTCGTCCAGAAATATGATAAGAATCGCCCATCTCTGTCAGAAATGATTATGGCAGGCACCCCGTGGAGTCGAATAATCTCATCGATATAAATCTGAGCTAACCGATCGACGCTCCAGGATACTTTGATAGCGATGAAATGAGCGGATTTGGTTAATCGATCAACAATGATCCAAATTGCATTATTCCCCTGCGGCGTCTTCAGAAAGCTCATGATAAAATCTATAGAGATGTCGTTCCACTTCTATACCGGAATATCGAGGTTTTGTAGCTCTCCGTCTGATCTTTGGTACTCGACCTTCACCTGTTGACAGGCCGTGCACTGTGACACAAAAGTTATCACGTCTTTCTTCATGTCGTGCCACCAAAAAGTCATGCGCAAGTCCTTGTACATCTTGGAGCTTCCAGGATGCAACTAGTACTTTGCATAGTGAGCCTTCATCAGAATTTTTTTCTAAGTTTAACATGGTCTGGCACACAAATTATTCCCTTCATCTGCATCATTCCGCCATCGTCCACCAAAGTCGGTCGCCTTCCCTATCGTAATCAGCTCACGCATCTTCTTCAAGAATGGGTCGCCCTCCTGTGCGGTCTTTATCTTGTTATGCAAGCTCGACTCAAGGTGCAATTGGGCCAATTGTTCTCCTCTACATTGAATTCAGAGTTTGATGCTCATTTCTGCTAAGTCTTGTTGTATGTCACGGTTGATAGCCAGGCACCCTGCGAATATTATGCTCAGAGCATCTGCTATAATGTTCCCTTACCTGGCATGTACTTGATAGTCAGATCATAGTCTTTGATAAGTTCGAGCCAATGGCGCTGCCGTAAGCTCAAGTCCCGTTGGGTAAAAATGTATTTGAGGCTTTTCTTATCCGTATAGATGTTATAAGCCACACCATAATGATAGTGCCGCCATAGCTTCAACGCGAACACAATCGCCGCTAGCTCAGATCATGTGTAGGGTAATTTTTCTCGTGTTGCTTCAATTATCTCAAAGCAAACAAAATCACCTTATCCCTTTGCATGAGCACGCACCCTAAGCCAGTTCTTAATGCATCACAGAATATCTTAAACCCTTCTAGACCATCCGGAAGTGCAAGGATCGGGGATGAGATGAGCCGTTTCTTTAACTCCTGGAAGCTAGATTCACAGTCGCCATTCCACTCGAATGTGACTCCCTTCTGGGTAGGTGAGTCAGAGGCGATACAATCTTGGCAAAATCTTTCAAATCTTCATTAGTAGCTTGCCAAGCCGAGAAAACTTCGGATGTCGCTTGCCGAGGTAGGCCGTTTCTACTCAACTGTCACTTCAATTTTTTTAGGTCTACTGTGACTCCTTCAGAGAAATAACGTGCCCAAGGAATGTCACACTGCTCATCCAGAACTTATATTTACTTAATTTGGTATAAAGTTGATGTTCATGCAGAGTTTGTAGCACCGTCTTTAAATGTTCCACGTTCTCGTCCTTACTTTTGAATATATGAGAATGTCGTCGACGAATATGACAACAAATTTATCTATAAACGGTCGAAATGCCCGGTTCATCAAATCCATAAAAGCGACAAAAGTGTTTGTCAAACAGAACGACATGATGGAATTCGTCTTGACCGTATAGAGTTCGAAAAGTAGACTTCGGCACGTCCCCGGGCTTGATCTTCAATTAATGGTAGCCTGAGCGAAGATCAATCTTGAAAAATATCGTTGCCCTTTGCAACTGGTCAAACAAATCATCTATCCTCGGCAATGTGTACTTGTTTCGTACCATGGCTTTGTTAAGTTCCCGATAGTCGATGCACAGCTGCATCGATCCATCCTTCTTCCTTACAAACAACACTGGAGTACCCTACGGAGAGACGCTAGGGCGAATATATCTGCGATCTAGCAAGTCTTATAGCTGTGCTTTCAGTTCCTTCAGCTTCGTCGATGCCATTCGATAGGGTGCTTTGGATATCGATCGAGTGTTCAGAAAGGTGTCGATGCTGAATTCTATCTCTCTATCCGGAGGTATCACTGGCAACACGTCTGGGAACACATCGAGAAATTATGCCACAACTTCAGTCTGCGACATGCCTGCAATCTCCATTCTCGTGTCTCGAACTGATGCTAGGTACCCGCTGCAACCAGAATACAACATGTGCCTTGCCAAAATCGTCGATATCACCATTGTCGTTTTCGACGCGGCTCCGCATGCATAAGAGAACTCGATTTTGCCAGGAAAACAGAATACGACTCTCTTCTCCGCGCACTCGATGGTTGCGTGGCATGCACCTACTCTTTGATGTCGAGGACAATAACTTCCAAGGACATATTCCTTCCACCGATGCAGATGTAACCATCCCTACAAATTTTAGTGGCAGACATATCGACTACCGATAGAGTGCTAACGCTAAGATTCATATCTAATAATTGCATGGGTAATTTATTTTCTTCTACAAAGTCGGTAGATATAAAACTATGTGTCACACCCGAATCGAACAGTACTTTAGCAGTCATATTTTTATAGAGTAATATACCTGTCACAACAGTGTCGGACGCGAACACTTTATCCCTAGTCAGTGCATAGACTCGGCCTTGCGCTCCCTGGCAATTTTGTGGGTTCACGGGAACTATGTGTGCACCATGGGCGGGAGGTGCCCTATTCTGGTTTTGTACATTCCTTGGTGGATATTGGTTCACCCTTCCCATTCGACATCCGCCGCCTTATGGCCTAGCTGGGCATACTTGAAGCATCCTCCCTGGCAATCGATTGACAGATATCCCATCTTGTCATATCGATGGGACCGTACTCCGGGATGAGGCCCCGGTACTCGAACGTATTCTGGCGCTTTGGCATACCAGATCCTCCCACGTCGTAAGGACGCTTGTTAAAGTTTTTACGGACGCCTGACCCGGCCCTCTGCGAAGCTCGACAAAAGATCCGCTTGCTATCAAGGACAACATTGTAGGACTCTCTGTAGGTCAAACATCTTTGGTTCATAACGTCCCTATAAAGATCATCATTCATGCTTTGTTGGAAGCGCTCAAACCATGCTTCCTTGTTTGGTAGGAAGGCCCCGACAAACTTTGCAAGCTTTGTGAACTTCGCATCGTAATCATCGACTGACATATTTTCTTGCTTCAAGGACATGAATTCGTCTTCTTTTTGTTGACGAATGGCACGGGCAATGTATTGCTCGAGGAAGGCCTCCTTGAATGTCTCCCACGAGATCTTTGTATTTCAGTTGGCTTTGTGGAGCTCCTGTTTCTTCGTCTCCCACCAGTCGTAGGCCCTCAAGTTTAGCTACAAGGCTCCACACCCAACTCTTGGACCCCTTAATGTTGAGGAGATTGAATAGGCCCTCAATCTTCGGCAGCTACCCATGGTTTCGTCAGGCTCTGCTAGGCCGTTAAAATTAGGCAGGTTCATTTTCTTGAACTCCGTTGCCTTAGACAGGGAAGAAGAGGACAAAGGCTTTATTAAGACACCTTCGTCGAATTCGTTTGGGATGCCACAGTGCTCACGATTCAAGATGCCACCGTCGAATTCTGTTGGTATGCCATAGTGCTCACGATTCGAGACAGTACGTCCATCTATTTCTGTTGGACGCTAAACAGAGCCTGGATCTGCACCTACAGCTCTTGTTGCAGCATCTGCGTCGAGCGTTGTTGGGTTTCAAAGAGACGCATCTATCGCTCCCTGGTAGATTCGCTCGGAGCCGCCTCTTCGGCACTATCCGTGCTATTCAACGTGGTGTTGACAGCGAGGACACCCGTCTTCTTCGTCATTCCTACAAAATTGAGCAAACTCGTTAGTATTTTCAAAATATTTACGGGCTTATCTAAATGGAACGATTATTTTATGCCGCATATGTCGAAAAGCATAATTTGAAAAATTGCAACATCATCCAAGAGAAAATGTTTTTGAAGGTCCGAGGTGTGAACCGTGATCCGATACCAACTTATCACGCCCCGACTCACCAAATCGGTCGTCCTCACCTTCACTCGAGATAAATCGATCCTACGAGTGGGACGTGATGCCGTACAGGTCAATATTAGACTTGTACAAGGCAAGAATGTGAGTTTGATTATTCTTTTGAGACAACTAGTTGAATTAAACAGTATAGAGAGTTGAAGATGCAGAATAGAAAAAAAATTAGTTTTCCATTCATAAAACTTGCAAAATATGTGCAAGGTCATTTTTTACATTTCATATACTGTTGCGGCTACATCTTTGAAACACAAAAGAAAAACTCTTGACAAGCTGCCATGAAATAATCATTGTTGTTTCATACATTATGCCTCTTTCTATATTTGAAAAAAAGGCCTTCGATTCTGAATTGGGCTTCAAAGTACTTCAAAATAGAAGAACTTTGTGTCGCCTCCCATTCTTCTACTTTAGGACTAGTCTTGAGCTCCTGCAACACCCTCGGCACCTGGGGAGTTGGGGGTTTGCGCACTTGCAAAAGGACGAGACGAACCCACTCGTCTAAACCGACACTGCTTATCAAAAAATTTAGCATACAAAGTGATCTTGCTATTTAGAACTATATGATTTGCAGTTCATATCGATGGCAACATTTTAAGCAGAAAATAACATAACCAATTTTAACTTATCTTACCACGACCGTGCTCCTTTCCTGTATAAAATAGATATAATACTTACCACCTTCACAAGACAATAGGTGAGCAAGCAATCTATTGTGAGCAAGCAATCTATCTTATATGTGGTCATTGGTGATATCGACACCATAAAGGACAATTATATAGCATTACGACGTTCCCTACCAATCTAGGTTGCGAGCCTAACTGGAGGTCTCGCAATGCCTCGTGCCGAAGCGTGATTATATAATTTTCTCCTAGGCCGATTCGGTCCCAACGCCACGGGTACCGTTTCAAGGAAAGCTTACCTTATGCACAAGTCATCCATGACCATGCGAATGTATGAATAGTTTAATATGTACGAAGTAAATTGCATAGTGCAGACAATATTAAACATCATAATCATTTCTACTCGTATAAGAGTTCTTTTCCCCGAAACTGTACGTTCTGATTTATCGTCCCGTAGGCACCAAATTCTTCGAGGCACAATATACCACAACCAATGTTTCTTTATTTTGTTTTGCAGATCATAAAATAATTATATCTCTTTTCTAGAATCTTATCTTTTCTCTTTTTGATGTGAAACTTATAAATTCGGAGTAAATTACTCTAAGTTGATATAATTATCCCAAGTTCTTGATCTTAGTAGCAAAGCATACATCTAGTTGGCATCATCAATTTGAACGTTGAACTTTAAGAATTTGTTGGCAGGAAGGAGTAGAAAAGAAGGGGTCGAACCACCCACCTAAAGAGATTGCAGCGAGAGTAGAAGATCACTTTGCGATGGTCAAGCATCAGTTACACGAACTCCTGCAATGGCATGAGCATCATGTTAGAATCCCTTCTTCAATCATTCCTTCGAAATTTCTGAAGTGGTATTCAGAAATCGACGCGAAGGCACACTTATCAAACCCAAGCAACAAATCATTCAGAAAGCCAAGAAAACCAACAAAATCAACAAAACCAACAACATACCAGTTGCGTCACTCTTCCAAGAGTTTATTTGCCAAGACACAGTCTGCTACATCTATATTCCAGCAGTAGCCGATCCATTAGTTGGAACTATACTCATATCATTCGTCCAAATAGATTTTATTGATGCCTTGGTTTTCGTATACCAAACTTATCGCTGTGTCAGACTAGTCATCTATGTTTTTGCCCATGTCTGACTTGCCACAAACCTATTACATAGTGCTTCGCCCCAACGGAAGTGAGGCACTGTAGCTCCCCTTCCCGGAAATTTTAAAATATTTTATTTTTACTTATTTTTAATTAAATGGTGATTTTTTAGATTTTATGAATAATTAATTATTATAGCTAATTGTTATATACCATTATTGGTTATTAAATTTCGTTATTATTATTTGTTATATATTGGGATTTTTATTTAATAATATTGTTTTTATATTATTTTATTATAAATATACTATAATATGTGCGTAATTGTATGTATATGTAAATGTATTAAATAAAGGTATACATGTGTATATTTGGATATATATGAGTATGTGTATATATAGTATTATGTAAATATACATAAAATGTGTATATACGAATACATAATATATGTGCGTATATATAGATAAATATAAAGGATAATATATGGTGCATGTGTATATAAATATATATAGGTAAATTATGTGCATGTGTATATATATAAATATATATATATATATATAAATATATTTGTGTAAATATATACATATACACTACAACAGAAATACCTTTTAATGACGGCTAAAAACCGTCATTAATGACCAACCATGACGCTTTTTTTTCAAAGAAAGCGTGATGAAAACGGGTGTTATAAATGTTTTTAAAAGCGTCATAAAATAAACGTCATGAATATGATGAGTTTCTGCTACACTTATTTTCAGCGTAGTTTGAAAGCGTTATGAATAATAATCTCTATAGACTCAATTCAGCACATTTATAACGCTCAATTCTGCACATTTATATATTACTTTCCAAAAAATATAGATCAATGCTCAATGTTGCTCAATTCAATTTCAAAACATTCATTTTGAACCATATTCACAAGAAAACATCTGAATGTCATAGAGTACCATTTAATCCATTTACAAATATAACATAATATATATCACCATCTTCATTACATTTTTTCAAAATAGGACATCCAAATACATATATTTACAACTACTACTAGTAAGTAGACCCTCAAAACTATTAGTACATTGGCTTCAACTTTGAGCACATCAAAACTGTCGGCATCACGTAGCAAAACCCTGAAAAAGATAAAAAAAATATTACCAAAAGACCACCTCATGTCTTAAGAGCTGGTACCAAGTTTCCAACAAGAAACTAGCAATTGAGGATCATGTAATAAAATACTTTCAAACTGAAAGGATATCTCCAGCAATTTTATATTTTTCAAACTAAATTGTATGAGAATAGATTAGTAGGTAGAAGAAAAAGCTTACAGCTTTGAAGTGACACAATCAGGATTTTTGAAAAATGTTATCCGGGACCCCAATCTCATTGTACTTCCCATGTGTGTTCTTGATCCCTGCATTCACAAATTGATGTGGTCAAGAACTACCATCTTTAGTGGTTGAAGCACAAAGTAAAAAGTGTTGATAAACAAAATACCTCAGGCATGAAAATAACAACAGGATGTGGTGTTTGAGAGTCGAATTCTTCACTATTTGCCCTTTCCAATCCCAAAACCTAATCATTACACAATAAACGGAGATAAAATGTCATTCAGGGAAAAGACTGCAATTTTCCACCAGTTGGCGATACAGAGTGAATCAAAGGAAATTCCCATTGTAAATTATGAAGTTAATCTATCGAGAAGCACAACATAACTTGATGCAAACCATATCAATGTGTAGGCATCCCTGTATAGTGAGTTTAGGAGTTCTTCATGAGGAAACTAACTCCACTATTCATCCTAATTTTGGTACTTAATCTTATGTATTACTTTAATGAATGCACAAATGTCAGGTTTAATTTCCCGAAAAAATCAAACTCATGAAACTTCTAAAAAGCATGATTAGGAGCATGATTGTAGCTATGTATGCAAATGCATCTCTGTGAGGCTGAAGAAGAATCAAGATAAGAAAATAGAATACAACGTATGGAGAAAGAAATGAAATAAAGACATCTACCAGCACGTACGCAAAACAAAAAAAAATTAAAGGTAAAGATCAACAAGTACCTCTTTACATGGAAAGGAAGGTTTCAGTTTAGAGTGTTGAACTTGAGGACAAGTTCATTTGAAGGAGATTCTGGTGTAGGACAATTTGATATAAATATGTTTGGTTCAGATATGTGTAATAGAGAAGTGGTGTTTTGGACAAACTTCCTCATTACGCATCAAAATCAAGAAAAGCAAGATGTTCTAGAAATCTGACTGTGGTTCAGTATCAGAAACAACTTAATTGTATCCATACCAACTAGAGCAAATACAATGCCCAACGTCCCAGAGCATCAGGATCGGTGTTCTTAATGTAGCAGCATATTCATATTGCAAGGGACTACCAATATATATGTTCAAATATAAGAACATTATAATAGTATCAGAGCAGCAGCTCAGTAACAGAACAAAACCTCATCTCCAGTCTCTGTATCAAACCATTAACAGACAGGTTTAAAATAATAATAACAATAATAACATCAAATTTTATTTTGAGATATACTTTTAATTGTATTATATGTTGATGGATGTTCGTATATTTCTGTAGGAATTGCAGATGACAATGGCGTAATGGTACTTTATGTGAGCACATATATAGTTTCTAAGAATATTGATATTTCATAAACAAAAGAACATATTAAAGACACAAGTCACTTGACATACATATAATTGACAGAAAGGCCTGCTAAAACATGACAATGCAATGAAAATCCAGAAATAAATGACTTAATAGTACCTTATTGGAACTAGGGACAAGTTCCTGCAGATTCTTCATTCTTTCGGAAATTTTCTCTCTCCTTAGCTGCATTCAATTTTGAATTTCACTTGGGAATCTCTTTCAGATGAAATGTGAAAAACAGCTCATACAACAGTCATCATAAATATGGATATCTACTATCTAGCAAAGGAAGGCAATGAACCATAAATTTGTCTAGGTTGTTAATCTTCATATGACAACATTTATACACTAACCCGTTCGGCGATGCTATGAGGGTCAGTGGCTTGACCACGCCGTGCACGCACACGTGGATTTGTAGCACCATTGCAACCACCCCCATTAGCAAGTAAACCATTTGTTTGAGACAACATTGTCGTCCCACGATGACCTTGAAGATGTATGCAACTCTGACCAGGATACTGATGGAAGGAAAGGATCAATAAAATCATCCATGGTAATCTCTCGTGAACCACAGGATCAGCAAATGGGGAGCTTCTTAGAATGGAAGCCGAGATATTCTTTAGGTAAAATCTGTACTCAATAGACTCACTTCAAAATAGTACCATCATATCCACAGAACTATGGCAAAAGTCCGTCCTTACAAACTGATATTGAATGGAGTAGAGAACATGAACCTGCTTCTAATCTTCTCTTGGCTCCTAGCTAACATGAAAAAGTATAAACGTTAGCTTCTTACTACAGAAAATGCAGGAAATAACAAGATTTATACATGATGCATGTCATTGACTTCTGAACAAGACTCCATATACGGATTATACAAAACAGCATGTCTATTCTTTCTTGGAATGGTTCAATAGTGAAGGCAAATGTTTAATAATGTTTAGAAGTCAAAATTTAATAATTCTATGACATTGCTATATTTTGTAAACAACATAGATATCTGAATTATCAAGTCACACAAGACACTAGATACTCTCATCATAAGAAAAGATTGAGGGGCGTGATCCATGCGTGGCCAACGACATGTAACAATTGAATTTTAGCAGCAAGCAGTTTTAGATTCCAAGTTGAATCAACTCACAGAACTAATGGAAACAAACGAAATATAAACTAGAATCAGTTTGCATTTTGCACATAGTACACACAACATACTCAATGCTTTTCTATTCCTAGACGAAGGTAAGCAAGAAATATTGTTTGGGTTAGGAGATCAGTCAGCTTGCATAGTGAGTGTGAGATGATGAGAGTCCAAGAACTTAACTGCGAATCATGGATCCAAGTGATTAGCTTTTTCAATTTCCATGGTGATTGCCATGATGGTGATGACAATGTCTAAGAAAGAGTAACCAACAAAATCAAGATAAATTTTGTGCAGGAGATAAGAGACCATTTGTGTGCTAAGTGTACAAAGTATGTCTAGCAAGAGAACACAATGTCGTTCGCAGATGAATGCCAGATAAAAGTGCCATGATGCGAACCGAGTATGACAATATAACCCAAGGCAGTCAGAGAACAGGTAAAGCACTCACACACAGTGGTCCCAAACCCAACAAATTAGGGTTTTGCAATTTGGCAGGAAACGATATCAATCAAACTTCTAAATTATACTAATATTTCACCTGTGATATACCAAAGAACAACTCTTTCTTATTCCATAATCCTACCCTTGTTCTACAAGCATGAACCAAATTTGGAAACTATATCACTAAAAAAGGGCGAGTATTAAGAACTAACTTTTAACTAAACCCTTTTCAAACAATAAAAAAGAAAACCCATCTTTAAGAACACAAACTGAAGATCTCAAGCTTACTACACTCGCTCCTAGGCAGCACAGACGAACCAAAAAATGTGTGGTCTCGGCATCACTGTGTCTGTATTGTAATTTTAATTCGTGTCTGTGCAACATAGCTGGACTCTCCCAAAAGGAACTAACAAATTCCAAGAATTTGGAATATCTTAAACAAATAGAGCATAGGCAATGCATAGAATAATAAAAAGTTTGAGCATTCAAAAGCATATTTTCTCAAGAGAGAACAAGTACTCACGGCAACATGTTTATGCAGTGCCTATGGTAGGATCAAAACACCCACCACCTAAAATGTAAACCCTAAACTATTTAAATCAAGGAAAGCAAATTATTAACAAAGACGGCCAGGATCAAATTTTTCTATCACTAAACTCAGTGATACATACTGTCACGACCCGATCCCAATTTCTTGGGTCGACTCGGATCATGCCCAGCCTGCACCGTTGTTGAGACGGCGCAGTAAGCTGTATTCCATATGCAGGTACAATCAACAACATTTGAAATTTTTAATTGCCACAACATTTAATTTAACGATAAAATAAACTTGTTCATTACAAAAGAGTTCACCACTTTTAAAATAACATTAATTTAAAAAAGACAACAAATCTCCATCTGAGCAGAAGTATCATCATCAACATCAGGAACCTCCTCTGGAAGCATAGCAGGATACAGCTCTGGGTCGTAATAGCTACTAATCTGTAGCTCTGAGTCATCAATAGGACCTATTGGGTGTGGGGAACCCAGTCAGGAAAGGAGCAAGTACAATTATGAAAATAACAATTTGCATAATGAATAGAAAATTGAAATATTAAAATAACTTTGGAAACAATGATTTTCAACTATAAAACAATTGTGATTTGAGTATGCAGTATCTATGACCGGTTTAGGATGATTCACTTGTATCCTATTGATACGGTCCGGCCTAACCCCGTGTGAAGAGGTGTAAGCTCGCACATTCATTTACTATTGGGCTTTGATCATAGATAACTACACTACTCCCCATTATCCCGATGCAATGATTCAATGTGTTACTCTAGGAGAGAGTATGTAACAATTGTGTATTTAATATGCAATATTCTAATATTAATTAAACTGAAATTAACACAACCATACTTGCCTTGAATTTCAATTGGTCGAGATTTGTACTTCGGGATTCGAAAGGTCACGTTCTTCCTTGAAATCCTACATTCCGGGGAACTTTATCTCAGAAATACAAATACCAGAAAAATCTAGTTGCAATCTCTATTTGTCTTTCCTAGTCTATTTTAGTTATTAGCTAACTAACACAACATCACAACGTTTACTAATGAGTTTGAATTTAGAAATTCAATTTATTTAGGTTTTTCGGGAAAACTTGTAATTTTCAATTTAAATATAAAACTTGGTATTTTATTAACTTATTGGGAAAAGATTGGTGTTTTATAATAACTAAATAAAAATATAATTTCTTTTCTTAAAATGAGAAAATCGTGAATTATTAATTAATAATTAATAATATTATTGATTAATCCTACTCGTTTACTCAATCCCAGAATTCACAAATCTAATGTTCCTACTGATTACAAACTTTTGCAGAAAATAAAAGAATAGGCTTATGCCCTTAATACATGAATTTAAATAAGAGAAAAATGGGTTAGTCCTTTTAAATCACCTAAAAATTAAATAATAAAATTTTAACTAAATTTGTAAATTATTAGAATGTCTCAGAACTGGTCCAATCTTCAAATACAGCTACTCTGCCTCAACGTCCGGACGAACCGGTGCGTTTGCATTTCGCTGGGGCCCATTGACCAATATGGTCGTCGCCCAAAATAATATAAAAAAATAATATTATCCGAAAATCCTTTGAAAATCATTTTTATAATTTTCTAAAAATTTCGGCAGCACTCCCTCTGTTTTCGGTCAACCCAAAAACTGGGAAATGCTTCCGATATACCTGCAAAATAATTTCCAAAACTCGAAATTCATATATATCCATAGAACATATTTTTCCAAAGCCAACACAGCATTTCCGAAATGATAACGAAATTCCCGAAACCCGAAACCATTCCGATTTAACTTCCCAAAAGAATTCAATTCCAGCATATTAACCGAAAATTCCCAACAGAACCCAAAAGCATAACAGAACATTATCCAATCTCATTCACAGAGCTTAAGAGCAAAAATTTGAATCTCCAATCATTTCCATTAATTCTCGAAAACCCGAGAATACAGAAAACAGAGAATCTCTTCTTAAAAAGTTCTTAAAATCCGAGAAAAACTACAGAACCCAGTTCTGTCCTAATAATTCTATTTAATCACATAAAAAACCACAGCAATCATTTCCGAGATTTTCGGAAAAGCCGAAATAGCAACGTAACTATTACGTTGTCGAAAACCGAAATCCCGAAGGATTCGGGGACCAGAGAATTCATCATCGACAGAAAGGAAAATAGAGTTCCAGAAATTATACCCAAAACCGAAGTCGAAGGAAATCCCGAATTTGGGTCGCGGAACCGAACGGCAAAACGGACAGTGCTGGACATGGACAGGGGCGAGAAAAGGGTCGACGGACGAAGGCCACGCGGGGTGCCGGCGGTGGACGGCGGCGGTAGCCGGTCGGGCGCGGGCGGCGGTGACGCGGGGCCGCGCGGGTCGACGGAGCGCCGGGAAGCGGCTCGTCGCGCTGGAAAGGGGCGTCGGCCTCGGGAAAACTCGGCCAGTGGTTTGCCGGGGAGGATCGAGAAGGGGATCGCCGGAAAATAGTTGATTTGGAAAGAGGATGAAGAAGATGGTGATGGTGTGGAAAAAAATGATGGGGAAAAGCCCCTTTTATAGGAAATAGGTAGTGAAGGTTACCATTTAAGAAGATGGAGAGCCACCATGGCTTGATGGTCGGCCGGTTATGGAAGGCGAGGGGGTCAACGGGTGGGGAAGAAGAAGAAAACTTCTTCGGTTCACAAAGGCCACTCACAGCACCCAACACTAAAGAAGAATGAAAAGGCTATTGAATGTTATCTTCATCAGACACTTAATATATGTCATTCAATACCAAGAGTAAGTATAGACTTAATGGGTTGAGACATACGAATGGGTTTGAAACCCATTCAAGATTTATAGGTTAGCCTATAATTGGCTTGGGTTAGGTCCAATTGGACTTAGAAAAATAATGAGTTTGGGCCAGGATTGAAACTAATGGCCAAAGCAATGGGTTTCAATAAAATTTAAAGGCTTTGGGCTAGGAAAATTTTAGACAACTAAAAATATTTTAAAGGAATATTATTTAGAAAATTTTTGTACAATTTATAAAAAATATTTTATGTTCAAATTTGGGTTCAAGTCCGGGCTGACATGCCAAAAATCCAAGTTTAACTATTTGGAAAATAATTTACTCTTAAATAAATATATTAACATCTAACATTATTCTAAAGAAAAATTTATTGCTAACAATTTTTTATTTAGCAAATAAAAAATTAGAAGTAAACTAAAAATACGGGTTTCACAACCTTCCCTCCTTAGAAAATTTCGTCCTCGAAATTTAAGGACAGGTAGGACAGGATTCCCACAATTCAATTAGACACGAGTATGGTGTTCAATTCAGGTTCAAACAATAAGAATTTTTAAAGGTAATCATGGATGAGACAATTTAGGGACAAAATAAAATAAAGCGAACCAAAGTGTATGAGGTTGATAGCCATCATTGCACCGGTTCTGATTAGACAATATATTAATGAGGCCTCCAATAAGATAATGTCATGATCAAGCTTGAAAAAAGAATAGCTCGCAAAACTAGGCTAACAAGCATAATGTCAAATTTGAAAATGAAACAGATGAGTATGGAAAGAAATAGGAATAATGATTCAACTTTGCCTGATCTTCATCTCACCTCTGACTATGCTTGTTACTGGTTTCTCTGACACTGCCTTCTTCTACAAATTCCAGTGGTTGACAACTGTTGTCTGCCCAGTGCTTCTGTCTATCATAGCTTGTCTCTGATCATCTTCACTTCCTCTGCTGCGCCAGTTACTCTCTCTGGATCTAACAGTATTCTTTCTTCTACAACGTCCTATGCAAGTTATGTACGAAAACTACATCCAAAACTTCAATGATGTTATACTGATGCTAACTGGGTATTTATTGTAAGAAAACTCTACCAAAGATAATTGATCTTTCTTCAGATTCCAGGAGGCAAGATTCTTCAGCATGTCTTCAAACGTCTAGATTGACTTCTTTGATTGTCTGTCAGTTGGAACTTCATGAATCCGGTAGATGTGTCTCTTGCACATTGCCGCCAACTCTTTCGTGAATAAAGCAACTTCATAATGAACTGACTTGGTCAGTCAGTCCACAAAATCCAATTGGTGATCTTCCCTCCTTAGGAACAAAGTAATCCTACACAAAATCCATTATGTGTTCCATCGTTGGCAATAGAAAAACTCCCAAATGTTCCTGCCAACACTTGATCTCTAAGTTTACAAGTGCCTTGTCTTGAAACTGCGTCTTCTTGACTTTGTTCTTCAGACTCGAGCTCACTTGCAGCTTTATTGACACTGAATCAGCATCTAGTTCCATCCTTCTATCTTCAGACAGTATGCTCTCCAGCCCAACTTCCTGATGTCTAGGTGCCGCTTCTTGGTCAAACCATCGATATCAGCTTCAATCGTCTTCGTTTACCCAATATTCCGCTCTTTCTGAGTAGAAATATATTTCAGACTTTTATAGTCCGTATATAATTTTACTCCCTTTCCATAATAATTCCATAGCCTTAAAGCAAGGATACTTACAACAAGTTCCGAATTATGTGGGATAGTTTTCTCATGAGTCCGTAATTGCCTAGATATGTAGACAATTATTTTCCCATGTTGTTGAAGAATACAACCCAGTCTTTTTCCTGAGACATCTCTGTAGATGGTGAAACCACCGGATCCTGCGGGTAGCGCAAGGATTGGTAAGCTTCTTCTACAGCTTCTTAAATGCGTCCAGACAAACTCTTCATTCTTTCGAGTCAGCTTCATCATCGACTCAGCAATCTTGGCAAATTCCTACACAGATTCCAGTAGTATCCTATCAGTCCAAGAAACCATTGAACTTAGATATACGACTTCTCCACAGCGGCTATCTATCTAGAGTCTATCAAATTTTCTTCTCTTGTGACATTATGGCAAAAACATTGTCTAAGAAAATTCATGTCTTGATAGCTTACCAAAAACTTCTTCAAAGTTCCTAGAAATTTCTCAGATGCTCTTCATGTTCTTCTTCAGTCCTTGAGTATATCAGATTTTTGTTATCTAAAGAAAAGACAACAACTGATTCAATTACTCATAAAAAGACTCTGTTCATGAGATTCATGAACACAACATGAGTATTCATCATTCCAAGAGACATGATCCAAAAATTCAACTACCAGTATTTGGTGTTGAATGTTGTCTTGAGAATGTACTCCTTCATGATCTTAATCTGATGGTAGTCAGTTCTTAAGTTAATCTCCGAAAACCCTTAAGTTCACTCAACTTGGATAGATCATCAGTCGAGAAAAAGTAATTCTTCAGTGCCCTGATAGTCTACTCTCATCCATATTGTTTTATCCTTCTTGGATAAACAAGACTGATGCTTCTTAGAGTGAAGCTCCGTCTTATATGAAACCCAACACCTTTAGTCCATTGATCTAATCCTTCATTTCCTTGGCTTCCTTCAGGTCGATTCTATAGTATCACTTAGTCATAGGGAAGGAGCTAGGTACTAGGTTAATGGAATATTTCTATGCATAGGGTAATCCAGAAACTATTAGGGAAAACTTATATCATGAAGATGTAACTAAGATTTTTATTCATATAAGAGAATTACAACAAAACTCTCATAATTGATCTAGGGACATCTTGTTACAGCTTCTTAATAGATAATACTACTCAGCAGTCCTAAGTACTATTCTTCATGGTTGGTTCTTGCTTGGGCATCTCCATTTTCTTCCTCTTCTATGATCCTTGATTCTGCTTCATCCCTTCCTACGGTCTGTTGGATAGACTCCTGAGGTTGTGGCATAATAGACGCTCCGATACGATGATAAGATAAGAGGCAGTCCTTAACTTGATGTTCAGCAGATCCACACACCAAACATTGCCTTAATCTCTTGCGACAAATGTTGGCTTGGTGACCAGGTCTCTTACAGTAGGCACAAGCCAAAAGCTTCTTGCAATATGGTTGTCGGACAGGGCCCAAATATCTTCTATTCTCATGGGTATCCCTCCTAGGACGAGGTTCCGCTCCAACTTGGTTTAAAATGGCTAAGGTTGCGTCGTTGATATTCTTCATGACTTCTCTCGAGATATCCATCTGTTCAGCTTGAATCTTCTGATACTCTAGGATTTCTTGAAATAGAGCAACCATCTGAGAGGTGTTCTCTGGTACTGGTGAAGCAACATGAGTGGGTACTTCCTCAAAGAAAAGTAACCCAGTTAGAGGAGAGGTAGGATTTGCCAGTGTGGGGAAAACTTCACTGGATGATTGGTGAGGATGATCAATCAGCTGGTTGGGTGAAAAGCTCTGACTTGACTGAAGAGGCGGGGTTCGATCCGGAGATGATACCACATCGCCAGCAGAGTTGGTTTTGTCAGTGGTCATTCTCTGGAAGGTTTAGGATGCAAGCATAAGCAAGGTAACCTACCAGTCTATAAAAATATTTATCATATATAAATCGGTCCTATGTTGTGGCAATTTTGATGTTCTAGTGTTCCTAATTGTTTCTAGTTTTCCTAAATTGTTGATTTAGTTGACCTGCATGGGCCACCACTAAAACATGTCACGACCCGATCCCAATTTCTTGGGTCGACTCGGATCATGCCCAGCCTGCACCGTTGTTGAGACGGCGGCAGTAAGCTGTATTCCATATGCAGGTACAATCAACAACATTTGAAATTTTTAATTGCCACAACATTTAATTTAACGATAAAATAAACTTGTTCATTACAAAAGAGTTCACCACTTTTAAAATAACATTAATTTAAATAAAAGACAACAAATCTCCATCTAAGCAGAAGTATCATCATCAACATCAGGAACCTCCTCTGGAAGCATAGCAGGATACAGCTCTGGGTCGTAATAGCTACTAATCTGTAGCTCTGAGTCATCAATAGGACCTATTGGGTGTGGGGAATCCAGTCAGGAAAGGAGCAAGTACAATTATGAAAATAACAATTTGCATAATGAATAGAAAATTGAAATATTAAAATAACTTTGGAAACAATGATTTTCAACTATAAAACAATTGTGATTTGAGTATGCAGTATCTATGACCGGTTTAGGATGATTCACTTGTATCCTATTGATACGGTCCGGCCTAACCCCGTGTGAAGAGGTGTAAGCTCGCACATTCATTTACTATTGGGCTTTGATCATAGATAACTACACTACTCCCCATTATCCCGATGCAATGATTCAATGTGTTACTCTAGGAGAGAGTACGTGTAACAATTGTGTATTTAATATGCAATATTCTAATATTAATTAAACTGAAATTAACACAACCATACTTGCCTTGAATTTCAATTGGTCGAGATTTGTACTTCGGGATTCGAAAGGTCACGTTCTTCCTTGAAATCCTACATTCCGGGGAACTTTATCTCAGAAATACAAATACCAGAAAAATCTAGTTGCAATCTCTATTTGTCTTTCCTAGTCTATTTTAGTTATTAGCTAACTAACACAACATCACAACGTTTACTAATGAGTTTGAATTTAGAAATTCAATTTATTTAGGTTTTTCGGGAAAACTTGTAATTTTCAATTTAAATATAAAACTTGGTATTTTATTAACTTATTGGGAAAAAGATTGGTGTTTATAATAACTAAATAAAAATATAATTTCTTTTCTTAAAATGAGAAAATCGTGAATTATTAATTAATAATTAATAATATTATTGATTAATCCTACTCGTTTACTCAATCCCAGAATTCACAAATCTAATGTTCCTACTGATTACAAACTTTTGCAGAAAATAAAAGAATAGGCTTATGCCCTTAATACATGAATTTAAATAAGAGAAAAATGGGTTAGTCCTTTTAAATCACCTAAAAATTAAATAATAAAATTTTAACTAAATTTGTAAATTATTAGAATGTCTCAGAACTGGTCCAATCTTCAAATACAGCTACTCTGCCTCAACGTCCGGACGAACCGGTGCGTTTGCATTTCGCTGGGGCCCATTGACCAATATGGTCGTCGCCCAAAATAATATATAAAAAAATAATATTATCCGAAAATCCTTTGAAAATCATTTTTATAATTTTCTAAAAATTTCGGCAGCACTCCCTCTGTTTTCGGTCAACCCAAAAACTGGGAAATGCTTCCGATATACCTGCAAAATAATTTCCAAAACTCGAAATTCATATATATATCCATAGAACATATTTTTCCAAAGCCAACACAGCATTTCCGAAATGATAACGAAATTCCCGAAACCCGAAACCATTCCGATTTAACTTCCCAAAAGAATTCAATTCCAGCATATTAACCGAAAATTCCCAACAGAACCCAAAAGCAATAACAGAACATTATCCAATCTCATTCACAGAGCTTAAGAGCAAAAATTTGAATCTCCAATCATTTCCATTAATTCTCGAAAACCCGAGAATACAGAAAACAGAGAATCTCTTCTTAAAAAGTTCTTAAAATCCGAGAAAAACTACAGAACCCAGTTCTGTCCTAATAATTCTATTTAATCACATAAAACAAACCACAGCAATCATTTCCGAGATTTTCGGAAAAGCCGAAATAGCAACGTAACTATTACGTTGTCGAAAACCGAAATCCCGAAGGATTCGGGGACCAGAGAATTCATCATCGACAGAAAGGAAAATAGAGTTCCAGAAATTATACCCAAAACCGAAGTCGAAGGAAATCCCGAATTTGGGTCGCGGAACCGAACGGCAAAACGGACAGTGCTGGACATGGACAGGGGCGAGCAAAGGGTCGACGGACGAAGGCCACGCGGGGTGCCGGCGGTGGACGGCGGCGGTAGCCGGTCGGGCGCGGGCGGCGGTGACGCGGGGCCGCGCGGGTCGACGGAAGCGCCGGGAAGCGGCTCGGTCGCGCTGGAAAGGGGCGTCGGCCTCGGGAAAACTCGGCCAGTGGTTTGCCGGGGAGGATCGAGAAGGGGATCGCCGGAAAATAGTTGATTTGGAAAGAGGATGAAGAAGATGGTGATGGTGTGGAAAAAAAATGATGGGGAAAAGCCCCTTTTATAGGAAATAGGTAGTGAAGGTTACCATTTAAGAAGATGGAGAGCCACCATGGCTTGATGGTCGGCCGGTTATGGAAGGCGAGGGGGTCAACGGGTGGGGAAGAAGAAGAAAACTTCTTCGGTTCACAAAGGCCACTCACAGCACCCAACACTAAAGAAGAATGAAAAGGCTATTGAATGTTATCTTCATCAGACACTTAATATATGTCATTCAATACCAAGAGTAAGTATAGACTTAATGGGTTGAGACATACGAATGGGTTTGAAACCCATTCAAGATTTATAGGTTAGCCTATAATTGGCTTGGGTTAGGTCCAATTGGACTTAGAAAAATAATGAGTTTGGGCCAGGATTGAAACTAATGGCCAAAGCAATGGGTTTCAATAAAATTTAAAGGCTTTGGGCTAGGAAAATTTTAGACAACTAAAAATATTTTTAAAGGAAATATTATTTAGAAAATTTTTGTACAATTTATAAAAAATATTTTATGTTCAAATTTGGGTTCAAGTCCGGGCTGACATGCCAAAAATCCAAGTTTAACTATTTGGAAAATAATTTACTCTTAAATAAATATTATTAACATCTAACATTATTCTAAAGAAAAATTTATTGCTAACAAATTTTTTATTTAGCAAATAAAAAATTAGAAGTAAACTAAAAATACGGGTTTCACACATACAGAAACTCTAAACCATAAATTATCAATTTCGGATATTATTTAGCCAGTATAAACAGAGGTTCCGTCCTTTGGTAAGAACAGAGACACTCCAAGGTCAAATTTGTACATCATATCACTAAACCCAATGATATTTGCAGAAGTTATAAACCCTAATTTACCAATGTTAGCAATTAAATTAGCCCCGTAGAAGAACAAGGTTTCCTTCTGACAAGAACACTGACACATCAAGAGCAGATCGGTACAGCAACATTCCAGAGCATAAAAGAATATCACAAAACAAATGATATGTAAAGAAACTCTAAACCCTAGCCATTAAGTTGACCAAATCCATTCTCCACATCAACAAATTGTTATAATCAAAACAGCCGAACCCCCAAAACGAAGAAGAAATATTTTTGAGAGACGAGCACTCACGATAACAGCTTTCCAGCAGTGGTGCACTGCACATGGAAGTATCACAACACCCACGTAGGAGCAGCGCGGGGGTCCACCGAAGACGTCGGCGAAGTCGACGTCGGCGAAGTCGACGTCGGAGGAGCTCCTCCGTTTTTGTTGCATTGCAGGTAGCGATCAGAACGGATCTTGCATGAGGAGGACCCAATTGTCATCCATCGGGAGAGGGAGGAAGAGGAGGAGGAGATTGGGTTAGGGTTAGGGTTAGGACTGGGATGAGTGGATGGGAAGTGGAGGAGGAGAGAAGAACCTTGACCGATACCGCCAGCTCCCTCCCCATCTCCTCCTCCCTTTCTAACTAGGTTTAGGGTTTTGGATCTAGGGTTAGAGTTTTGGAGTTGGGGGAAAGGAAGGAGAAGAAGAGGAGGAGAGGAGAAGATCGACCAGAAAGAAAAATTTTGTTGAAGCGCGGGGTGCAGCAAGGTATTTACCAAAAATTGAACTTAAAAAATATTACAAGTTTGCCACCGCTCTAAACTATTAATGACGCTTTGTTTTATAAACGTCATAAAAAGCCCAGAATTAGTCCAAACCGTCATAAAAATAAAGGTATTTCGAACTTTGATAACGCTTAGGTATCAGGCGTCATCAATACGTCTTATCGAGCGTTATTAAAAGGGTTTTTTGTTGTAGTGATATAATATATATTTGTGTATAAATATATACATATATAAATATATATTTGTGTATATATGTATATATATATATATATATATATATATATATATATATATATATATATATATATATATATATATATATATATATATATATATATATATATATTTATATATATATATTTATATATATATATTTATTTATTTTTTTATATATATTTATATATATTTATATATATATATATATTATATATATATATATATATATATATATATATATATATATATATATATATATATATATATATATATATATATATATATATATATATATATATATATACACAAATATATATTTATATATTTATATATATATATATATATATATATATATATATATATATATATATATATATATATATATATATATATATATATATATATATATATATATATATATATATATATATATATATTTGTGTATAGATATATATGTGTATATGCGTATTTTATATATATATATATATATATATATATATATATATATATATATATATATATATATATATATATATATATATATATATATATATATATATATATATATATATATATATTTGTGTATAGATATATATGTGTATATGCGTATTTTATATATATATATATATATATATATATATATATATATATATATATATATATATATATATATATATATATATATATATATATATATACGTATATGCGGGTATATATGTATGTATACATATACATACGTAATTAAGTGGATATATATATATATATATATATATATATATATATATATATATATATATATATATATATATGTAATAGTTAAAGAAAAAGAAATAAATAGAGAGCATCCCTCCAAGCCACAGCCGGCCCACAGGCCGACTCCAGGACAGCCGAGTGAAGTTTCTCCACAAAGAAAACTCACTAACCCCGCATGCCCATAGGACTCCTAACCCGGCCAAGAAGTCATACCCCCGCGTGAACCCATATATACAGAGAGCCGAAGGAAAAAACACCAAAACCCTAACACGAACCCACGCCCAGGCCGCGCGCCTCCCCCTATATATGTAATAGTTAAAGAAAAAGAAATAAATAGAGAGCATCCCTCCAAGCCACAGCCGGCCCACAGGCCAACTCCAGGACAGCCGAGTGAAGTTTCTCCACAAAGAAAACTCACTAACCCCGCATGCCCATAGGACTCCTAACCCGGCCAAGTAGTCATACCCCCGCGTGAACCCATATATACAGAGAGCCGAAGGAAAAAATACCAAAACCCAAACACGAACCCACGCCCAGGCCGCGCGCGCCTCCCCCCCTGTGCGCCACCACCGTGCACCACAGCGCGCGGCCACAGGCCGGCCGACCGCGCGCGCGCAGGTAACAGAAGACAGCGCAGCAGCGACAGTCAGCCGCAGAGCCAACTTCGTGGCCGAAATTCTCCCTCCACACTCGTCCGTTTCATGAACGGATTCTTCGGGTATGAAGTTAACCTATACCCCTTCCTGTTCATGTATTAGGTTAGGTTTAGATCGAACCATAATCGAGTTGGAAATCGACTCAAAGTCGAGTGAAAACCCGTCCAAAAACAGGATATGTACCAGTCCAAATACTCTAGTTTGCGGCCAGTTTTATCCCAAACCATGCACGATTTCAAAAATCTAATTGAAGGCAGTTATTAACGACATATAGGGCTAGAAAATTCCAGTAGGAATTTGTAGAAATTTGTTTTGTACAGAGGAATAAACACAGGTAAACTTCGTCGAAAACCTGTTTTCAAAAAATAGAAAATTCATCCACACGACGTGCGTCACGCCAATCCGGACGACGTGGTCGTGAACCGAACGCATCGAAAGCTGCATAATGGTTCCGTGGTCGTGTGGGCTTTGATGGAATTCAAACTGGTCGCGTGTGCGCGACGAATTTGATGCGTATCCGTCGAAATTCACCGTATCGTGCACTTTGCAAATTCTCCAATTACTTTGTGCACGCTCGTCAGATCGAGACGAAACTTGCGCCATCAGGACCGTATCATTTTCTGGTCCTGTATGCCAAGTTTGGTCCAATTCTGAGACAGTTGAATCATACGTCGTTTTGCGGGCCCCACGGTCCCACTCAACGGGTGATTTTGTGCACGGCCCGCCGAAATCCAACTTTGGACATACGGTTGGGTTCGTATCAGAAAACTGGATCCGTAGACTTGTAGTTTGACGACTTTAGAGACTATTGACTCTGGCACGCTTTTCGGTGCAAAGCGGGTCCAACGGCGAATATCGTTTTTGCCCGAAATTACCGTTTTGCCCCTGTGTCCAGAATTGGACTTAAGGACAGGCAATTCTAGCTAATTTGACTATTCTGAGAACGTTGGTACTATTTATTTCAGCATCCAGAAACTTCTACATGTGTTGACTGATTGTGGCTCATTGAGTGGTATGGTATTATTGGTTTCTCCATTTAAGGACCTCAGGCAAGTGCACTTTCTGATTGCTTTCCGATTCATAGTAGTCTTTTCATTTCATGTCTATACATATATCTTGCTGCTTGTTGACACGCTCATCACACGGAGTAGTCGGGAGGGAAAATATCTTAGTATACATGTGGACTACCCAGAAATATCCTAATATGTCTATTCTTGAACGATAGTCGCTGCACACGACACGTGCAGTGTGCCGGATTTTATCCCCTAGCCGTTCACATATTGTCGAAAGGATTTTCACACCACCTAGATAGATGTCTTTTATTAGTTTTTCCTTGTTTACTTCTCTATCGTGCTATGTCATCAGTTATCTTCCAGTTTTCATATCTCATATGCTATTTTCATGTCTTGTTAATTCTATTGTGCTTTGCATTGCCGTCGGTTTGTATACTTGTTCCATTCCTGACTGGAAACCAACATTTTTTAGGTTTAGCCGCTATCACTCTTAGCACTGGGGAAGACTTGGGTATGCTGAAGACAACCTAGAAATAGAAAGCAATTGTATCAATTTCATTAATTGTAAAATCTTGTATTTTCTTTAATTATAAATGTTGTAATAAATGTAGAATTGTGAATGAGCAGCAAATGTTGTGTTTTGAGCATTTATTTCTTGCGGGCTTGACAGCGTTCTACCGCCGACTCTGCGGCGTAGGCTGGATTGGACACGTCTCGTATCCGAAAAAGCGGGTGCGGGTCGTGACAAGTTTTTGTGGTGGCCCATGCAGGTCAGTTTTCGCAAAATATTGCGAACTCGTGATGGTACATTAGTCGTACTATTACGAGCCTGCGCCCAAGAAATGCTCATTCACAATTAGGATTAAAAGTGATTTAGGAGAATAACTAGGATAAGGGTCCCTTATTAATTTGACTAGTTGGGTAGTTAAAGTTTTCTGATAGGCCATGCAATTTAGATACAGAATTATTGAATTTAGATAGCTTGCTAGATCCCTATAGGTACACTATACTTTTGATATGACGATGTGATCCAATGTGGATATATTATTCGCTTGGTATGTTAGGCTTGCCTAGAATTAAAGCGTTAATTTTGCTAAATTGTTTAATTTTCTTTTGCTTTGTTAGATATAAATTTTATATCATAAGTTAGAATTGTCTATTTTAAAATTTTCCTTGCTGTAAGAATTAGTTTGCAATTTCTGATTCTGTTATTCGTGTACGAATCTCGAGTTAGATTTTGATTATCTCAAAACTCGAACTACTATCTCCTCTTTCCAAAAATTTTGCGTACTTGTATTTCGACTATCTTGACCAATGCTGCTATTACAGCCTAGTTTTTGCAAGCTTACTCTTTTATCGAGCTTGCTTCGAGACATATGTTTATTGGGGACGCCCGCTAACATATTGTCTAGTCAGAATCATTGTATTACGGTCTGATCAACCATGATGCATTTGGTTCACTTTTTATCTAATTACACTATGTGGATTGAGATGTAGATATCTCTAGGATCTCATCTGCGGCTGCTTTGACAATTCTTCTTGAATTATACGTTCGCCTTTGAATCACGTAATTGTATTCGGTGACATCTCTCTTGAACTCTTTATTGTTTTTGTCTTTCACTGATTGGAAAGACGAAAGCTCGTAATTGATAGGTAGATACAGAGTATTCCCCATGGCTATGATGGTTGTATACACAAGGGTAACTATCACCCGGCCAGCCAGGTGACTAGAACCTTGCCTTAAGTTACTCGTCCTCTCTGCAACCCTAAACCCACTATCATGATCTTCTGGTCATTGGACTCCGGGAATGATTAGGATCTTTCCCCTTGACTAAATGCCAACCTAGGAGACTACCTATTCTCCAGAGACCAAATGTTGCGAGCCTCTAATCATTTGTTTGAAGCTTGCTTCAACTAGAACCCTTGTGACAATAGTCTGGCAGGTTTGACCCTAATAGAAATTCAAGACCCGGTTGTTAGAAACCTTTTTATATGATGCACCTTAGAGTTTGTTACCCTATCAATAACTCTTGTATACCAGACGAGTAGACCGTTCTATTTTATCGACCATGTGCCATTGCACACGCACTCGTTTTCCATTTATTGAGTAATGATCCTTGACTTGACCTATATCTACCATAACCCGTTACGTCGTGCCTTATTCTCTATTAACAAGAGTCGAGGTATAATATCCGGACTTTGAAAACCTTCTAACCTCATTATTCCTAAAACCATATCCTAGCTTCTAAGGTGGGTAGACTGTAAGCCTTCTTGGGATATACGAAGATTACCGATTGATTAGAATAGTTTTCCATTAGAATGATAATTAGTGCCCATGGACTCCCACTTTCTATTTAGATCATTTTGTGTCCCCGGCCGTGTCATTAATATTTGGAGCACGAGACCAGCTATTATCTTCCGACAAATTTCATATGCAAGATCTAGACGAGTCCACCTTCATCTAGGTGTATCATGTCCTACTCAAACCCGTCCCCTTGTAATCTATTTTTATGGTACGACTTTCAGGACAAAAGGACTAGCTATAACCCTTACCATAGTACCGGTACACTTTCCGACTTCGACTAAAGCCTCAACCTGGACTCAATTCCTTCGACCCAATATATAGTAGTGATCTACTCGAGGCCCACTACGCACATGTCACTAGTGTGCCATTTCAATTGTGTCTTCTCGTGCTACTTAAACACAAAAGTCACCAAAGACGTATTTTGGACTTGAGGGACCGAGCTAACCAACTTGACGGGCAACTAGCTCAATCCCTTGGGTAGAAACCTATTCTAGGATACCCTAATCTAGTGGGAATAGTTTTATCATTGGGATCTTGTCTAGTCCATATAGATTGAAACCCAATGTTCATTCAACCAACAACTGATGTCCAAATAGAGAACCCATTAAGACCCCAATCTTGATTTCTCAAATTTCGTTCCGTTATGGAACCTTGGTTGAATTGGAATTTTGAGAACGAGACTTATGTATTGCACGGATGGCAGGCCACTCTAAGTAACGAAGGGCTCTTCGATGTAGCAAGTGACTGGACTAAAGTAACCAATCTAGCGAATAAGACTATAAGTTCATATACCCTTTCTATCTGTATTATTGTATATGCTCTACCGTTCTTTAAACTTCACAGTTGCTCCCGATTATTCTGCCTTATCTTCCTGTCCTCCCTACTTCGGAGCGAAGAATAGTCATGCTTACTGGAGTTTATCAATATTTTTTTTGCTACTTGTGTAGATTTGTTGCCTGTTAAATTTTGGATTGCCGATATATAGGAGAGGGCTGTAGATGCCTTATGCTATAGATATCCATCGGTAGTTACTTTTTGCAATTAGCTGGAGGGTTACAATATTATGACGTCAGGTGTTTGAAGTGGGTAGTGTGACCAAAGGTGGGTAGAAGTCCTCGATGATTCTTAGTTACGAAATGACTAAAAGGAGGATACAACTATTTTGAGAAATTAAATTTGAAGAGATTAAAGTAGTGGATTTATTTTTTATTTTTATTTTTTGAATTTTAAGCGTGTTTATGAGTTAGAATTTTGAGGACAAAATTATTTTTAAGGTGGGTAGATTTGTAGCTCCCCTTCCCGGAAATTTTGAAATATTTTATTTTTACTTATTTTTAATTAAATGGTGATTTTTTAGATTTTATGAATAATTAATTATTATAGCTAATTGTTATATATACCATTATTGGTTATTAAATTTCGTTATTATTATTATTGTTATATATTGGGATTTTATTTAATAATATTGTTTTTATATTATTTTATTATAAATATACTATAATATGTGTGTAATTGTATGTATATGTAAATGTATTAAATAAAGGTATAGATGTGTATATTTGGATATATATGAGTATGTGTATATATAGTATTATGTAAATATATACATAAAATGTGTATATACGAATACATAATATATGTGCGTATATATAGATAAATATAAAGGATAATATATGGTGCATGTGTATATAAATATATATAGGTAAATTATGTGCATGTGTATATATATAAATATATATTTGTGTATAGATATATATGTGTATATGCGTATTTTATATATATATACGTATATGCGGGTATATATGTATGTATACATATACATACGTAATTATGTGGATATATATATATATATATATATATATATATATATATATATATATATATATATATATATATATATATATATATATATATATATGAGCAGCCCTCCAAGCCACAGCCGGCCATGCCGACTCCAGGACAGTCGAGTGAAGTTTCCCCACAAAGAAAACTCACTAACCCAGCATGCCCACAGGACTCCCAACCCGGCCAAGTAGTCATACCCCCGCGTGAACCCATATATACAGAGAGCCGAAGGAAAAAACTCCAAAACCCTAACACGAACCCACGCCCAGGCCGCGCGCGCCTCCCCCCTGTGCGCCACCACCGTGCACCGCCGCGCGCGGCCACAGGCCGGCCGACCGCACGCGCGCGCAGGTAACAGAAGACAGCGCAGCAGCGACAGTCAGCCGCAGAGCCAATTTCGTGGCCGAAATTCTCCTTCCACACTCGTCTGTTTCACGAACGGATTCTTCGGGTATGAAGCTAACCTATACCCCTTCCTGTTCATGTATTAGGTTAGGTTTAGATCGAACCATAATCGAGTTGGAAATCGACTCAAAGTCGAGTGAAAACCCGTCCAAAAATAGGACATGTACCAGTCTAAATACTCTAGTTTGCGGCCAGTTTTATCCCAAACCATGCACGATTTTGAAAATCTAATTGAAGGCAGTTATTAACAACATATAGGGCTAGAAAATTCCAGTAGGAAGTTTGTAGAAATTTGTTTTGTACAGAGGAATAAACACAGGTAAACTTCGTCGAAAACCTGTTTTCAAAAAACAGAAAATTCATCCACACGACGCGCGTCACGCCAATCCGGACGACGTGGTCATGAACTGAACGTATCAAAAGCTGCATAATGGTTCCGTGGTCGTGTGGGCTTTGACAGAATTCAAATTGGTCGCGTGTGCGCGACGAACTTGATGCGTATCCGTCGAAATTCACCGTATCGTGCACTTTGCAAATTCTCCAATTACTTTGTGCACGCTCGTCAGATCAAGACGAAACTTGCGCCATCAGGACTGTATCATTTTCTGGTCCTGTATGCCAAGTTTGGTCCAATTCTGAGACAGTTGAATCGTACGTCGTTTTGCGGGCCCCACGGTCCCACTCAACGGGTGATTTTGTGCACGGCCCGCCGAAATCTAACTTTGGACATACGGTTGGGTTCGTATCAGAAAACTGGATCCGTAGACATGTAGTTTGACGACTTTAGAGACCATTGACTCTGGCACGCTTTCGGTGCAAAGCGGGTCCAACGGCGGACATCGTTTTTGCCCGAAATTATCGTTTTGCCCCTGTGTCCAGAATTGGACTTAAGGACAGGCAATTCTAGCTAATTTGACTATTCTGAGAACGTTGGTACTATTTATTTCAGCATTCGGAGATTTCTACATGTGTTGACTGATTGTGGCTCATTGAGTGGTATGGTATTATTGGTTTCTCCAGCTAAGGACCTCACGCAAGTGCACTTTCTGATTGCTTTCCGATTCATAGTAGTCTTTTTATTTCATGTCTATACATATATTTTGCTGCTTGTTGACACGCTCGTCACACGGAGTAGTCGGGAGGGGAAATATCTTAGTATACATGTGGACTACCCAGAAATATTCCAATATGTCTATTCTTGAACGATAGCCGCTGCACACGACATGTACAGTGTGCCGGATTTTACCCCCTAGCCGTTCACATGTCGAAAGGATATTTCACACCACCTAGATAGATGTCTTTTATTAGTTTTTCCTTGTTTACTTCTCTATCGTGCTATGTCATCAGTTATCTTCCAGTTTTCATATCTCATATGCTATTTTTATGTCTTGTTAATTCTATTGTGTTTTGTATTGCCGTCGGTTTGTGTACTTGTTCCATTCCTGACTGGAAACCAACATTTTTCAGGTTTAGCCGCTATCACTCTTAGCAATGGGGAAGACTTGGGTATGCTGAAGACAACCTAGAAATAGAAAGCAATTGTATCAATTTCATTAATTGTAAAATTTTGTATTTTTTTTAATTATAAATATTTTAATAAATATAGAATTGTGAATGAGCAGCAAATGTTGTGTTTTGAGCATTTATTTCTTGCGGGCTTGACAGCGTTCTACCGCCGACTCTGCGACGTAGGCTAGCTTGGACACGTCTCGTATCCGAAAAAAGCGGGTGCGGGTCGTGACAGGCACTACATGTCGGACTTATAAGATTTCGCGATGCAACACCAGCCTAGAGTTTCCCTATATCAAGGGAGAGAATTACCCACTTATCATTATTGTGGTAAGAAGGGACATTCTTCAGAGGGATTGTCATCGTAAGTTGTGATTATATATGATTTGCGGATCAAATCAATATCAAGCTCGAGATTACCCTTATAGGCAGCAGTAGGTGCAGGAAGCAACATTACCAGCACCAAGAGCAGAAGAACCACTTCCGCCAATAGCTATTGACCAGCTACCATCACAGTCGGCACAGTACAAGAAGGCCATGCAGCAAAGAGGCAACCAAAATTTTGGACAAGTATTCAGTATGATCACAACATGGACACAAACACAAGGAGTCATAGACGCATGTATGACATTTTAGCTAGAATTACCATTGCATGATCATGAGTATAGCTAGTCTTAGAATTTTATCTAGATATACATAGAGATGATGGGACATAAGGACTAAGTAGTTGGAGATTATTTATGGATATCCCATATAGATATAAACCATTACCTCCAAAAGAAGAGTAAATCTTTCTACTCCATCGGTTTGTGTGTCATTATAGTGTCCTTCGTCGAAACTTGGGAGCTCAAGGTTAACTTACACAACCGTTTCCCCTATTGTTTGAACATCGCAGTACGATGACCGTACTTGACTTTTCTTCCGTATTGCAAGTCTTTTCCTATTTTATCGTGTGTTTTATTCCATCGATCAAGGTACGATAATGCAACCTTGATTCTTTTAACTTGGTTATTCATAGATTATGCTTTAATTTAATTTTGAGGATGAAATTCTTGTAAGTTGGGTAGAATATAAACCCCACACATTTTTTAAGAATTTTTTATTTTTTTATTTTGCTTAAAATAATAATTTTGAGTTTTTCATATTTGAAAGCAATACTTTTATATAAAAAAAGACTTAGTCATGGCTAAGTTTTGTTATGTAGGTTGACTAGAAAGTATGGTACTGCTAGTGCAGACGTGTGCCATAACTAGCCTATTAGTTCTAAGCCCTCTAAATATCTAGGAAGTACTTATTTAATTATTTAAATTATTTTAGTTTTATTTTTTCTTATTTAATCACATTTGGTCATATTAGTAATTATTATTTATTATAGTAAATGTTTCTTTTAAATTTATTATGAAATATTAAACATGGGATATTTATACTAAATAAATATATACCTATGCTAGAAAAATAGGTTGTAAATATTTTGGGTTGTTTATTCTACTTTAAAATATTTTGAATATTTTAGGTTTATTAGAATTTTATTTTTGTTATGATTAAAGTATATGTTAAATATATAGGGTTTTATTACATGATTTATATTAAAAAAATATCATGATTTGTTTTATAAATAAATCTGTGTTCTTTTATTTATTTTTAATAATTTTAGGAATATAATATTCTTTGGATTTGGGATTTTAAATATATATATATACATATATATATATATATATATATATATATATATATATATATATATATATATATATATATATATAAAATATATATATATATATATATATATATATATATATTGAGAAATGCCTTTTATTGATAATAGTCAAAATGCAGGTTACAAAAAGAGCTATCCAACACCAAACTGATGCCATATATATATATATATATATATTTTTTTTTTATATATATATATATATATATATATATATATATATATATATATATATATATATATATATATATATATATATATATATCAAGAAGTGAACAATGTCGCGCACTGTTCCTTCTTCTTCCCCAGAGCTCGACCCCTGTGTCCGAAAAAAAAGATTTTAAGATTTTGATAACCACAAATCTTGATCAAATTTGAATAAATTTAGACCCAATATTTTCCTACATAATCCTGATCCTATCCTCCTCCAAATGAAATCAATCCTATCCAAACTCCAAGTTTAAATAGGCGAGAATTTGGATTTAAACTTCAGTATATATAAACCAACTCATCCGTAAACTTTTCGAGAAAACCCAAGAAACCTAACATCGTGTTCGAAATTCCTAAGAACCAGAGTGTCCCAGACATCCCTATGACTTCGGTGGACCCCTTGTGCCGCCTGTCACCGTCGTTGATCTGCCGCAGTCGTCGAAAATACATCAGAGAAGATAGAAAGCAAAGCTTTGTCGAAACATAGTTCGACTGGGAGGTACCCCCTCTCGATCCAAATTTATCATATTATACTTGATGAAATATCAATCTACTTGATCCTATGTGCAGCCTAGTTTACCCCCAATGTAATCGCTATCAATTAGATTCTTTTTAAACTTACCTAAATCTAGGAGAAATCGAGACCAAAAATCTCAAAAAGTTTAGTTTTTAGAACCGAAAACAGAATTAAAACCGGTCCTAAACGCCTCGTTTGGAAGTTCATTTTCTGTTAGGACACTAGGTACTTTTGAAGTCCACTTGATCAGGCTTTTAGACAACCTAAACGTGAGCAAAATCCTATGTTAGTTTTTATTCTGTAAATTAGTTCCAAAACAACAAAAAATAGTTTTTAAAACTCTAGAAACATTGATACGGGATCTGTTCCGACAAACCGGATGACTTGGTTGCAACCCGAGGGCATCAAAATGTGCATACGGATATTGCGGACGTGTGGACTTTGACAGAATTCGAATTGGTTGCGTGTGCGCGACGAATTCGACCCATATCCGTCGCAGAACGTTGTATCGATCTTTTCCAAAAATTCTAATTACTTTGTACACCCTCGTTATATCACGACGAAACTTGCACCATTAGCTCGTTTCATTTTTTGGGTCATGTGAGCTAAGTTAGGTCTGATTCTGAGACAGTTGACCGGATCACCGCTTTGGCGGGCCTACGATCTGATTCAAAGGGCAATTTTTTGCTCATCTCATCGAATCCAAAATTTGACATACAGTTGAGTTTGTATCAAAAAATCGGACTTGTAGACATATAATTTGATGATTCTAGAGACTATAAATTTTAGCACACTTTTCGGTGCAAAACGGGTCCAACGACGGATACTGTTTTGATCCGAAATTACCGTTTTGCTCATGTATCCAGAATTGGACTTATGAGTAGTCGATCTTAGTCATTTATTTTATTCCAAAAGTGTTGGTGATGTTTGTTTCAGCATCCGGGGACGTTCGCGGAAGTTCCACTCTTGTAGCTTCTTTTTGACTTGTTAATTTCATCTGCTAGACGTCGTCAAAATACCCAACAACCACCAGGAAAGATACCTCGCTATATTTACTGCTTATATTATTTCATTTCGGCATTTATTTATATTTTCATATTTTTTTAGTTCATATATTTGTAAACTGTGCGTCGAAGTCATACTTGGATGCAAGCGACTGTATTAGTCGTTCTCCGTTGCTTTCTTTTATTGTATACATGTTGACTTAGTCTTAGGGGAGTACCTTCTTTTTGTAGGATATCCTTATATCTCCTTTGGCCGTGACACTCATATTACACGGTTTGAGATATTTTGCTAGGGGCACGACTTACATATTTGACTAGCCATCAATATGTAAGAAGTCATGTAACGGATAGATGATCGTAACTGCTATGATTAGGGTTTAGAGACTCAAGCAGTTACAAAACTGGACCGATTATGGACATGACTTAGTCAGTATGGAAATCTTGGGGGAGGACAATCACTATTGCGTATGGTAAGCCAAACAGGTAACCATAGTCTCCGGATGGAACTTTGACGTAATACAACCTCTGACCTTGTGGAACTTTACGACCAGATAAAGATGACTATTGATAGTATATGTACACAACTAGCCAAAATCCTACCCATGCGTGTGAAAGTTGTCCTCTAATTTCACGATAGACGGTTATGATACCCTTTTGCATATTTTTGTCTAGGTTAGTCTTTTGCACCGTTATTTATCTACCATGATAGTTCATATAGAATAATAGTATGTATCTTGTTACGTCCCTCTAAGGACCTGGTGACCTCTCCAGGTATAGACGACAGAAGTATCCTAAGGAGTACGGTTTTGGACTATACTCTTCATTCGCAACCGATGAGGTCTCACCCACGTAGTCTATTTGATTCTTCTTTTTAGTTGATGGACTTATGTAGTTGCTATTCTTTATCTCGTGTATTTCAGTTGATTTCATTTAGTTGTTCGGTTTGCCTCGACCTGGCATATATTTTATTTTATATTTCAGTATAGACATTTGATTAGTTATTTCTTTTATTTGTCGTTGGGGATGAGATATAGTTGTTGTGTGTGACCATGGAATATTAATATGAGCTGGAGTTCATATAATACAACTTATGTGTGTTTTCATAGGTTCCATATATTGGAAAATCATGCGTATATATATAGCTGGCATGTACGTATTTCTAGTCCTACGTATATTGGGAATGGGTCGTTACATATATGCCTGGGTATCCGACGGCCATCTGACCGTTAACCGCTTAGGACCGCCAAATTGTACTCCTGCCTCTTGTCAGACTAGATCTATAATAAATCTTCTCCACTATTAATCATCCCCAATTCTCTCTTCCATTTATCTCTCTTCTCCTTTGTATACAATTACTCTCAAATCCTAGAAATAAAATCTTATACCTTTTCTAAATCTTAGAACATCATGAAAAAAGATTCAATAAAATATATGTTGCAAAACCTAAGAGCTATCTTATTAATAAGAAGTCAAATAAAGACTACAAAAACAATAAACTCCTTCTTAAGTGTCATTCATACTAATGACTTATGATATCATCCATACTCATATATGAGTCGACATAGAGTGTATAGTCTTTCCAGATCTAAGGTACTTTCTTAAGTTCCTAAAACTGGAGATTTTTCTTAAGATCCTATAATTGGAACATTTAATAATGAAACTTATTTTCGATTGTTCGATTTTGTTGAGTGTGATCTCATCATATAATTATAAAATATGTTTCATTCTAAAGACTTCATCACACATGCAAAAATATATGACAATAAAGGGACATGATGAATATACCTAATATATAAATAACCAATATGTAAAATACGAAGTGATATCTTGAAAATAAACTGACTTTTGACTGCCTACTAGGGCATAATGCCATGCCCCAGTTCTAAAGTACAAAAGACTATGATACATGGCAATGACCGGTTATGCATCAAGTGTACTCCAGTCCGACTCGAATACGTATGCAATGTCCAAGGATCAGAAATATATATATATATATATATATATATATATATATATATATATATATATATATATATATATATATATATATATATATATAACTGACTATAAGTACCAACAAGTCTATATTTTAATCGACTAAATATGAATCAAAATTAGGAACAATATGTTTCATGTTTGGCAGTCCATGCCACATTTGTTCGAATAGACCCGAACGGAACAATATGGATCTACAAATACTATGTTGTATAGCAGAAATACAAAGTACAGAATGGAAATATTATCACGACCCGTACCCAGTGTAATGGTACGAGAAGTGGGCACGTCTAGCCTACGCCGCAGTGTCGGCGGTAGAACGTTGTCCTAGGTCACATACATCTAATAGTTTAAGGTACATTACACAGTTATACTCTCCGAATGGAGGAATATATAGTATAAATCTCAATCACAGCTAAGGAAGATGTACGATAAGATAGATAAGAATATCGACAGAATCCACAGAAGAATACGATAAAAGAGAGAATCCAAAGTGTCTAAGATAAACATCTAACAAGTCCACAAATCCGCATCATCACAAATCTCTAATACAAATATCCAGATGAGATACAACTGAAATAAGATAACTAAACTATGGGAGTGTCGTCAGCAGGTAATGGATCCTGTTGGAAGTCCAAGTCACAGGTGTCCTCTAATGTTGTCCCGTAATTTATGGTACAACACGCCTCATCCTCATCCTCTATAATATTTTCAACAGGTCCAGTCAGGACGGGAGCGAGCACAATACATCTCACGCAGTTCATAATATGACAAGATATGTAAATATGCTATAGAGTAAGATACATGAAACGCTGGAAAAATATATGAAGTAAAAGAGATGACTGTAAGGAAATATCTACTATAAGTAAAGACCTAACAGTGACTAGTGATGTAGAGTACAAGATAGACATGTGAACGGCTTGATAATAAACATAAAAGTTTGTACATGAATGCACTACTTTGGAACTGTTCACATGACCATTAATACTCCCCCGTACCCCAATCAATACACAAGGATCCAGACAAGTTTTGTTATTGCATATGATTTCACATGGGGGCCCATAAATGGGTACACATGAATATAAATATGGGGGCTCCGTGAACATGAGAGTACATGAATCACAAGAGTGCACATGAATGGTGAAAGCACATGAATACTTGATGAAAGTAAAACGCACATGACATGATGTATCCGATGCTCCCGAGGGGGATAACATCTCATGAAGGGATCCATATAGTACCAATCCGTGTTAACGACGTGACAGCATTAAGTAAAGTAATCTAGAGCATAAATGTAAATTCTATCAAGTATGAAACGGTCAGAGAATGTATTTGCCTGATATCCTGAGTATCTGAAGTGAAAATACTGTCTGAGGAGAGGTGTCTGACTCCTATTTAGAACAGCCCAAGTCACAACATGTCCAGAATGGTAAAATAGAACATTACAATGCATTCTACATGATGTTTGGGTCAATCTAGGCTAAAGTCAACCTTTGGTCAACTCTAGTCAACTACACTAGTCAAACTAGGTCAACTGGGTCAAGTCCTAACCCAGACAAGTCTCACTAAGCCTAACCATGTCTATCCTAGCATTCACACAAGTCACAAGGCTACACAAGCTTTCAAACACACAATTTCATGTATATATACACATAATGTATATAAGGCATACATATAGGAAAATCATATAGGGCTATATGCCTATATACATATCTACATTGGCATACACATATATATATTCACCAAATTTTACATATACAAATATATATAGGCAATCATACATATATATTTACATATTATCATGCATGAATATATATATATATATATATAAAAAAAAGTAATATATATATATTTATAAGTATACAAATATAGCAATAAGCAGTAATAGAACAACAACAGATTACATTTTAATAGTCACATAAAGACCATAGCAAGATAGGACGCACCTACTCACGAGCCATCATGGCTCTGATACCAAAAGTAAGCAGGATCTTTAAACTTTAAACCAACACAAGCCAGAAGAGGAAGAAGATGAGAATTGCAAACTCCAATTGGGACCCTATTACAGAATTTAAGATGCCCAACTTTGACTCATTTCAGATGGTATAAAGATACTTTTCTGAGTAGAGTTATGGCACTTGATGATGCCAATACGTCACATTGGAAATCCAAATTTATTGATGGATTACCCAATCTTTTTGCTGAAAAAATACGACAAAAGTTGAAAGAAAAGAATAATGGAGAAATTCCATATCAGAATTATACCTATGGAGCATTAATCAATGCTTGTGTCCAAGAAGGCTTAGCTTTATGTAATGACTTAAAGCTAAGAAATCAATTAAAATCTCAAAGGCTTTCAGAGAGAAAGCAATTAGGTGAATTTTGTAGTCAATTTGCTGTAGATGAGTATAAGCCTTATGATAAAAAGGGAAAGGCTAAAAAGGAATATAGAGAAAAGGGAAATAAACCCTATTATAGAAGAAAAAGAAAAAAGAAGTATCCCCAACAATACAAAGAGAGAGAGAGAGAGAGAAGGGAAAGGAAAAGAAATCTTCTCAAAAGAGGAAATCCTCTAAAGAAATAAAATGTTATAAATGTGGAAAAATTGGCCATTATGCAAATAGATGTTATACCAAAAAGAAAATCCAAAAAATAGAGGATGAAGCTGTGATGTCAATATGTGTGAATGTGATAGTGAATATAGCTGTGATGAATGTTCCAATGAACATGATCTTGAATATTATAAGTCAATAGTTGAAATGAATGGGTTGTCAATTAATGTATTGAATTCTCAAGATAAAGGAGAGATAATAAAATCTCTATTATCTACTGGAATCAGTAGAGATGCTAGAGAAAAGTTAATAGACTTTCTCAATATCGAAGAAAAATTGAATGGTAATTCCTTAAATGAGGAAGGAATTAATAAGAAAGAGAAATTCTATAGTATGGATGAAGTCCTCCGACGATATAGAAATAAGAAGGTAAAAGCTGTAACAATACAAGATCTCCAAAATGAGATTAAAGTATTGAAGAAAGAAATAAAAGAGTTAAGATCTCAAGATGAGATGACTCAAATAAGACTGTCTAATCTTGAGACAGTAGCAAATAATATGATAATTCATACTACAGAACGGGGAGAGAGTTCAAAAAGAAGTAATACTTCTACCCCTGGATTTTCTGATGAGGAAACTGAGCCTCAACAGAAAGTAGAGAAAATAGATCTCTATGTTACCCAAAAATGGTACATACAAATAGATTTACTCATTAATAATAAGTATTATATTAAGAATCTAATTGCACTAGTAGATAGTGGTGCAGATCTTAATTGTGTTAAAGAGGGTGTGATTTCAATCAAGTATTGTGAACGCATAACTCAAACACTTAATGCTGCAAATAATAAAGCATTGACAGCACCTTACAAGGTTACAGATGTTAATGTCTGTAAAAACTCTGCAACAATACCACTGTAATTTGTGGTAGTCAAGGAAATAACTCAGCATGTTATTCTGGGAACTCCTTTCCTAGAAAAACTTATGCCAATAAAGAATATTAATCTAAAGAGAATTTCTACTATCTATAAGGGCAGAGAAGTAACCTTTGAATTTATTCGTGATCCAATGATCAAAATACTCAATAAAATAAGAGAAATTGATTTTAAAGAAAATCAAATCAATTTTCTCAGGGAGGAAATATGGCAAATACAAATCTCTGATCAATTAAATAAACCAGAGATTAAGGATAAAATAAAACATGTCGAAGAGGAATTTAAACTTCAGACTTGTAGCAATCTTCCAAATGCTTTTTGGGATAGAAAACAGTATATTGTTTCACTCCCTTATGAGGATAACTTTAATGAGAAAAATATCCCAACCAAAGCAAGACCTTGCCAGATGAATCAGCAATATCTGGAAATTTGTAAAAAAGAAATACAGGATTTAATAGATAAAAAATTAATAAGAAAATCCTACTCTCCATGGAGTTATACAGCATTCTATGTTATGAATAATGCTGAAAGAGAGAGAGGTTTACCAAGATTGGTAATTAATTACAAACCTCTTAATAAGGTTTTGAAATGGATTAGATATCCAATCCCTAATAAGTGGGATTTGCTCAATAGAATTGTTAGAGCAAGATTTTTTTTTCTAAATTTGATTTAAAATCAGGCTACTGGCAAATACAGATAGCTGAGCAGGATAGATACAAGACTGCTTTTACAGTTCCATTTGGACACTATGAATGGAATGTGATGCCCTTCGGACTGAAGAATGTTCCGTCCGAATTTCAGAATATAATGAATAAAATATTCAATAATTATTCTGAATTTATTCTATCCTATATTGATGATATATTAATATTTTCCAATTCTCTTGATGAACATTTTAAACACTTGAAGATTTTCAAGCATTTAGTCATCAAGGATGGGCTGGTGATATCAGCACCAAAAATGAAATTGTTCCAAACAGAAATAAGATTTTTGGGACATAATATAGCAAATAGGACAATAATTCCTATTGATAGAAGTATTGAATTTGCTTCTAAGTTCCCCGATGAAATAACTGATAATAAGTAGTTACAAAGATTTCTTGGGGCATTGAACTATGTTTCTGAATTTTACAAGAACATAGCTCAAGATACAAAAATTTTGTATCAAAGATTAAAGAAGAATCCTCCTGCTTGGTCTGAAGAGCATACCAAGGCAGTAAGGATAATAAAGCAGAAGGTGAAAAAATTGCCTTGTTTACATTTAGCCAATGCTGAATGGTTTAAAATAGTAGAAACCGATGCCAGTGATATTGGTTATGGTGGCATATTAAAATAGAAAAATCCTTAGACTAACAAGGAAGTCCTAGTCAGGTTCTGCTCGGGTAAATGGAATGATACCCAAATAAATTATTCCATAATTAAGAAAGAAATTCTTTCTATAATAAAATGTATTCATAAGTTTCAAGATGATCTACTTAATCAGAAGTTTTTGCTTAGAATAGATTGTAGATCTGCAAAAACAGTCTTGGAAAAAGATGTTAAAAATCTAGCATCAAAATAAATATTTGCTAGATGGCAAGCTGAATTAGCTATTTTCGATTTTGACATTGAATATATTAAAGGTGAAGAAAATAGTCTTCCTGATTTTCTAACCCGTGAATTTTTCAGAATGGACAGGCGGGATAAGGGCAAACAGCCCTGGGAGCCCCCCAAATGGGAGCAACCTAGAAGTCGCAAGACGCATAGAAGACAGGACCAAATTCCTGTCAGGAGAAATATAATTGCATCAGGAAATATTGCAGCCAATACTGCAGAACAAAATAAGGATAAGTATTCCTACCGAGAGGCAGCTACCTTCGAAGAGGTGGAAACAATATATACTCACAAATCTGCTGAAGTGGATATCATTTGTCTAGATAGACATGACATTCCCTTAATCAATGAACCTTGGAAGCTCAAAGAAAAATACTTTGAGAGGAATTTTTACCCAATAAAAATGAGGGCGAGGAGTCATTATGAAGGAATGCTTCTCTCTACTAATTCGGCAGAAATTGAGCACTTTAGGCTAAATCCTAAAGATTCATTATCAGAAATTATATATAGTAAAATTACTATATGTAAAATCCTTACCCCTAAATCATGGGATTTACACCCGAATTTCGAGAGAGTAATGTTCTCCAGAGATAAGACAACTTCAATAAAGTTTACCTACTGGGATTATATCGATACTTTCTTTTATGTATTTTATTATGAGAATGATAGAAGGAAGCACTCCTGGTTCATCAAAATATGTCCAAAAATACTAGAGCAGGACATCCCTGCATGGTTCAATAAGTGGTGGGATTACTTTGGAGCTAACCTGGAAATACTGCCAGGACCCTTGCTGAATATGTTCGACGAATGGGTCGATAGGCAAAAATTTGCCAAAAAAGACAAAATTATTATGATGATGAGACGACGATGTTTTTCTTCGTCGCTAATAACATTCCCCATATAATGAAATGGTCTCTCTAATGTGAGGAGGGAGCATTGGGAATTTATAGATTAAAAAGAACTTTTCTCATTAAATGGTGGAATAGAATTGATGAGAAGGAAAAAATAGCTGAAATCAAAGCATCCTTTGTAGCAGAAACTAAAGAATCAGAAAGGCTGCAAGAAGCAAATATAATGGATTTTGAAGACAATTATTTGAAAAAATTCAAGGATTCTATACTCAGGAAGAATCCTAAAATATCAAGAGAAGAATTAAAAAAGTGTTGCCAAAAATATATTTATTCTCAGATGAAAGAAATATTTGGTGACCCTAATATCTTAGTCTTTGAAGATGATGATTCAATGAAGTCATCTGCGGCATCAGCAGTAGCTAATGAAGATAAGGATGAATTTTCATCTGAAAATAATGAAGACAATGAGGTGGAGGTAGAATCGTCTACCAGTTATGCGCCACGAAGGCGGTCCAGGAACAGAGAAGATGGAAAATAGAGGACAGTTGTACGGAGCCAGAATAAAGAAGGAATTGATGACGACAACCACAAATAGCAATAATGGTGGTGGGGCCTACAATCCATTATCAGGCCACGTTGAAGATAAGAAGGAATCTCTTTTTAAAAAGAAAAAGGAGATGTGAAATAAAGCAGCAAAACACGTAGGTGCCTAGTCCACTACGTGTACCTTTAATAATGTGATCGAGGCGGTTCGGCAGAACAGATGGCCTTCAATAACCGGAAACTGTCGGTCTAGTCTTGAGTGGTGTTGTATTATAAATAGAGGCCTCTTGCCTTTGTAGTAGGCATTCTAAGTTTTCTACTTTTTTTTGTAAGAGTGTGTGCTAAGTGTGTGCCTGTACTACTACTTCATATTATCAATAAAGCTTGGTGTTTCCAATTCTCATCTTCTTCCTCTTCTGGCTTGTGTTGGTTTAAAGTTTAAAGATCCTGCTTACTTTTGCATTTATTATCTCCATTCGTTGCTCATTACTCAGGCAATGATCCCACCATCCTCGTAGGATGCCTGTAAATCCACTGGCGACAAATAAAGCAATTTGTCGATCATTATTACCAGCGGCTTTAGCAACATTAGAGTACATCAATATTCGATGTAATTGATCATGAATTTGTTTATCTGAAAGACCATCTATGTTCCATTCATATATTTCTCCAGCACAGTAATGATTCTGAATTATAGAATCATTCTCCACATAAAGAACATCCATTGGAGAAGGTCTTTTATAGTAGAATTTGATCAAATTAGGTTTGTCTTATTTGACAGTATTGACTCTTTCTCGATCTATTTCATTCTGGACCGAATTGAAAAAATTATACATTTTCTCTAATTCAATAGGATTAACTTGTTCCTCCTTAATAGAACAGGTTTCTTCAGGGTCAGATCCAGATTCTTGATCACCCTGGGTAGAGGATTCTCCTTGTAGCACATTGAGGTGCTTAGGTATATCCTTAGCCTTATTAGGATCATAATTCAGAAATTCCTCTTTAAGACGTTCGTACTCTAATTCTTCTTCAGAGAGTACATTAACGTTTTGATTTCTGAATTGTTCTACTAATTCTTTCAGATCTTTCTTGGTAAATTTTGACTTAGATCTGAATTTATAATCAGTGACTTCCATTGGAGGTCTAATTGGAATCCTATTTGTTTCCATTTTGGGTTTAACAATAGGACTCTCATGGAGCTCTACTCCTTTTAGTATATTAAATTTATCATTCGACTTTTGAATATTTTCTTCTATTCGGGTCAATTGTTTTCCCATAACATGAATAAAGGTATTAGTATAATTATTCTGCAAAATTAATTTTTGCATCCCTTTTATTGTGGCTTTCTCATGTTCTATAGCTTTATAGAACGAATTAGCCTCAATATTTGTATTGAATGGAGCAGATATTTTAAGAGATTCATTATGAGGATATAATGATTTTATTTTCTATCCTCCTTTAGTAGTCCATATCTTAAATTGTTCTTCTAAGACATTTATGTGTCTTATTTCTCCACTAAGATATTCTTCAAGGAACCATTCTCGAAACATCGAACCTTTGGTGTATTTGGAAGGTGTTCATTGTACATCTTTCTATATTCTCGACGCTGATGATCATTAAATTGTTGTCGAAACCATTCTCTAAACTCTCTATTCTCTTTACTGTAATATTCTTTCTTACAGTATTCACATAAATGGTGAGAGTCTATAATCCATTAAAGGTCGAATGTCATTTCCGACATTGTCGGGTCTTTATCTAATTTAGATGACTGAGAATCTGATTTGGAGGCATAAACTGGATGAACAATATTTGATTCATTTATTTGAATCTTCTTTATTTTATTTTCTTCTATATTAGAAGATTCTCCTTCTGATTGCTTATCGGAGATAGATTCCTCAGTTATGAATCTCCTAGAACTTGATGTAGAGATTCTAGCTTTTATTTGTGGAGTAAACCTTACTTCCACATCTCCATCTAGTGTCTGGATTATTTGATCTATTTACGAATCCATTACAGGCTTCGGAGGTACTGAATCAAATCAATTTTCTCAGGAAGAAAATAAGGCAAATACAAATCTCTGATTAATTAAATAAACCAGAGATTAAGGATAAAATAAAACAAGTCGAAGAGGAATTTAAACTTCAGACTTGTAGCAATCTTCCAAATGCTTTTTGGGATAGGAAACATCATATTGTTTCACTCCCTTATGGGGATAACTTTAATGAGAAAAATATCCCAACCAAAGCAAGACCTTGCCAGATGAATCAGCAATATCTGAAAATTTGTAAAAAAAGAAATACAGGATTTAATAGATAAAAAATTAATAAGAAAATCCTACTCTCCATGGAGTTGTACAGCATTCTATGTTATGAATAATGCTGAAAGAGAGAGAGGTGTACCAAGATTGGTAATTAATTACAAAACTCTTAATAAGGTTTTGAAATGGATTAGATATTCAATCCCTAATAAGAGAGATTTGCTCAATAGAATTGTTAGAGCAAGAATTTTTTCTAAATTTGATTTAAAATCAGGCTACTGGCAAATACAGATAGCTGAGCAGGATAGATACAAGACTGCTTTTACAGTTCTATTTGGGCACTATGAATGGAATGTGATGCCCTTTGGACTGAAGAATGCTCCGTCCGAATTTTAGAATATAATGAATGAAATATTCAATAATTATTCTGAATTTATTCTATCCTATATTGATGATATATTAATATTTTCCAATTCTCTTGATGAACATTTTAAACACTTGAAGATTTTTAAGCATTTAGTCATCAAGAATGGGCTGGTGATATCAGCACCAAAAATGAAATTGTTCCAAACAGAAATAAGATTTTTGGGACATAATATAGCAAATAGGACAATAATTCCTATTGATAGAAGTATTGAATTTGCTTCTAAGTTCTCCGATGAAATAACTGATAATAAGTAGTTACAAAGATTTCTTGGGGCATTGAACTATGTTTCTAAATTTTACAAGAACATAGCTCAAAATACAAAAAAAATTGCATCAAAGATTAAAGAAGAATCCTCCTGCTTGGTCTGAAGAGCATACCAAGGCAGTAAGGATAATAAAGCAGAAGGTGAAAAATTTGCCTTGCTTACATTTAGCCAATGCTGAATGGTTTAAAATAGTAGAAACCGATGCCAGTAATATTGGTTATGGTGGCATATTAAAACAGAAAAATCCTGAGACTAATAAGGAAGTCCTAGTCAGGTTCTGCTCGGGTAAATGGAATGATACCCAAATAAATTATTCCACAATTAAGAAAGAAATTCTTTTTATAATAAAATGTATTCATAAGTTTCAAGATGATCTACTTAATCAGAAATTTTTGCTTAGAATAGATTGTAGCTCTGCAAAAGCAGTCTAGGAAAAAGATGTTAAAAATCTAGCATCAAAACAAATATTTGCTAGATGGCAAACTGAATTAGCTATTTTCGATTTTGACATTGAATATATTAAAGGTGAAGAAAATAGTCTTTCTGATTTTCTAACCCGTGAATTTTTGCAGAATGGACAGGCGGGATAAGGGCAAACAGCCTGGGAGCCCCTCAAATGGGAGCAACCCAGAAGTCGCAAGACGCATAGGCGACAGGACCAAATTCCTGTCAGGAGAAATACAATTGCATCAGCAAATGTTGCAGCCAATACTGCAGAACAAAATAAGGATAAATATTCCTACCGAGAGGCAGCTACCCTCGAAGAGGTGGAAACAATATATACTCACAAATCTGCTGAAGAAGATATCATTTGTCTAGATAGACATGACATTCCCTTAATCAATGAACCTTGGAAGCTCAAAGAAAAATACTTTGAGAGGAATTTTTACCAATAAAAATGAGGGCGAGGAGTCATTACGAAGGAATGCTTCTCTCTACTAATTCGGCAAAAATTGAGCACTTTAGGCTAAATCCTAAAGATTCATTATTAGAAATTATATATAGTAAAATTACTATATATAAAATCCTTACCCCTCAATCATGGGGTTTACACCCGAATTTCGAGAGAGCAATGTTCTCCAGAGATAAGACAACTTCAATAAAGTTTACCTACTGGGATTATATCGATGCTTTCTTTTATGTATTTTATTATGAGAATGATAGAAGGAAGCACTCCTAGTTCATCAAAAATGTCCAAAAATACTATAGCAGGACATCCCTACATGGTTCAATAAGTGGTGGGATTACTTTGGAGCTAACCTGGAAATACTGCCAGGACCCTTGCTGAATATGTTCGACGAATGGATCGATAAGGCAAAAATTTGCCAAAAAAGACAAAATTATTATGATGATGAGACGACGATGTTTTGTTTTATCCTTAATCTCTGGTTTATTTAATTGATCAGAGATTTGTATTTGCCTTATTTTCGCCCTGAGAAAATTGATTTGATTTTCTTTAAAATCAATTTCTCTTATTTTATTGAGTATTTTGATCATTAGATCACGAATAAATTCAAAGGTTACTTCTCTGCCCTTATAGACAGTAGAAATTCCCTTTTGATTAATATTTTTTATTGGCATAAGTTTTTCTAGGAAAAGAGTTTCCAGAATAACATGCTGAGTTATTTGCTTGACTACCACAAATTGCAGTGGTATTGTTGCAGAGTTTTTACAGACATTAACATCTGTAACCTTGTAAGGTGCTGTCAATGCTTTATTATTTACAGCACTAAGTGTTTGAGTTGTGCGTTCACAATACTTGATTGAAATCACACCCTCTTTAACACAATTAAGATCTTCACCACTATCTACTAGTGCAATTAGATTCTTAATATAGTACTCATTATTAATGAGTAAATCTATTTTTATGTACCATTTTTGGGTAACATAGAGATCTATTTTCTCTACTTTCTGTTGAGGCTTAGTTTCCTCATTAGAAACTCCAGGGGTAGAAGTATTACTTCTTTTTGAACTCTCTCCCCGTTCTGTAGTATGAATTATCATATTCTTTGCTACTGTCTCAAGATTAGACAGTCTTATTTGAGTCATCTCATCTTGAGATCTTAACTCTTTTATTTCTTTCTTCAATACTTTAATCTCATTTTGGAGATCTTGTATTGTTACAGCTTTTACCTCCTTATTTCTATATCGTCGGAGGACTTCATCCATACTATAGAATTTCTCTTTCTTATTAATTCCTTCCTCATTTAAGGAATTACCATTCGATTTTTCTTCAATATTGAGAAAGTCTATTAACTTTTCTCTAGCATCTCTACTGATTCCAGTAGATAATAGAGATTTTATTATCTCTCCTTTATCTTGAGCAGTTAATACATTGATTGACAACCCATTCATTTCAACTATTGACTTATAATATTCAAGATCATGTTCATTGGAACATTCATCACAGCTACATTCACTATCACATTCACACATTGATTGACTCATCATCACTAGATTCATCTGATGAGTCTAATTCTTCATCAGAATTTATCAATATTTTATATAGGGTCTTCTTTAACCCTTCATCCTCTATTTCTTGGATTTCTTCTTGATATAACATCTATTTGCATAATGGCCAATTTTTCCACATTTATAACATTTTATTTCTTTAGAGGATTTTCTCTTTTGAGAAGATTTTTTTCCTCCCCTTCTCTCTCTCTTTGTATTGTTGGGGATACTTCTTTTTTTCTTTTTCTTCTATAATAGGGTTTATTTCCATTTTCTCTATATTCCTTTTTAGCCCTTCCCTTCTTATCATAAGGCTTATACTCATCTACAACAAATTGACTACAAAATTCACCTAATTGCTTTCTCTCTGAAAGCCTTTGAGATTTTAATTGATTCTTAGCTTTAAGTCATTACATAAAGCTAAGCTTCTTGAACACAAGCATTGATTAATGCTCCATAGGTAAATTCTGATATGGAATTTCTCTATTATTCTTTTCTTTCAACTTTTGCTGTATTTTTTCAGCAAAATGATTGGGTAATCCATCAATAAATTTGGATTTCCAATGTGACGCATTGGCATCATCAAGTGCCATAACTCTACTCAGAAAATTATCTTTATACCATCTGAAATGAGTCAAAGTTGGGCATCTTAAATTTTGTAATAGGGATTCTAATTCTCCCCCCATCCGAAATGTGTCCTGTGAAATGCTCTAAGATATTAGATATTAGAGTATAAATAGCATCGGATATATGCTGTCCATCTTCTGTTTTAGTAACATTTATTATCTCCATTCGTTGCTCATTACTCAGGCAATGATCCCACCATCCCCGTAGGATGCCTGTAAATCCACTAGCGACAAATAAAGCAATTTGTCGATCATTATTACCAGCGGCTTTAGCAACATTAGAGTACATAAATATTCGATGTAATTGATCATGAATTTGTTTATCTGAAAGACCATCTATGTTCCATTCATAGATTTCTCCAGCACAGTAATGATTCTGAATTATAGAATCATTCTCCTCATAAAGAACATCCATTGGAGAAGGTCTTTTATAGTAGTATTTGATCAAATTAGGTTTGTCATATTTGACAGTATTGACTCTTTCTCGATCTATTTCATTCTGGGCCGAATTGAAAGAATTATACATTTTCTCTAATTCAATAGGATTAACTTGTTCCTCGTTAATAGAACAGGTTTCTTCAGGGTCAGATCCAGATTCTTGATCACCCTGGGTAGAGGATTCTCCTTGTAGCACATTGAGGTGCTTAGGTATATCCTTAGCCTTATTAGGATCATAATTCAGAAATTCCTCTTTAAGACGTTCGTACTCTAATTCTTCTTCAGAGAGTACATTAACGCTTTGATTTCTGAATTGTTCTACTAATTCTTTCAGATCTTCCTTGGTAAATTCTGACTTAGATCTGAATTTATAATCAGTGACTTCCATTGGAGGTCTAATTGGAATCCTATTTGTTTCCATTTTGGGTTTAACAATAGGACTCTCATGGAGCTCTACTCCTTTTAGCATATTAAATTTATCATTCAACTTTTGAATATTTTCTTCTATTCGGGTCAATTGTTTTCCCATAACTTGAATAAAGGTATTAGTATAATTATTCTGCAAAATTAATTTTTGCATCTCTTTTATTGTGTCTTTTTCATGTTCTATAGCCTTATAGAACGAATTAGCCTCAATATTTGTATTGAACGGAGCAGATATTTTAAGAGATTCATTAGGAGGATATAATGATTTTATTTTCTGTCCTCCTTTAGTATTCCATATCTTAAATTGTTCTTCTAAGACATTTATGTGTCTTATTCCTCCACTAAGATATTCTTCAAGGAACCATTCTCGGAACCATCGAACCTTCGGTGTATTTGGAAGGTGTTCATTGTACATCTTTCTATATTCTCGATGCTGATGATCATTAAATTGTTGTCGAAACCATTCTCTAAACTCTCTATTCTCTTCACTGTAATATTCTTTCTTACAGTATTCAATCATAAATGGTGAGAGTCTATAATCCATTAAAGGTCGAATGTCATTTCCGACATTGTCGGGTCTTTATCTAATTTAGATGACTGAGAATCTAATTTGGAGGCATATACTGGATGAACAATATTTGATTCATTTATTTGAATCTTCATTATTTTATTTTCTTCTATATTAGAAGATTCTCCTTCTGATTGCTTATCTGAGATAGATTTATCAGTTATGAATCTCCTAGAACTTGATGTAGAGATTCTAGCTTTTATTTGTGGAGTAAACCTTACTTCCACATCTCCATCTGGTGTCTGGATTATTTGATCTATTTCCGAATCCATTACGGGCTTCGGAGGTACTGCCATATTCAAAGTCCACTCATTTGGAAAGTTTATTTCTTTCCATTTTATTATTCTATTAGTAGCTACTTTATTAGTCAAGAGATTAGTCTCTACTAAAGTAGTATGTCCTGGTTTAGTAAGGTGTTTAGCCTTTGGGGCTAAAGTATTTAAAACCTTAAAATGAACTCTATAAATTATTGCTATAGTTTCAGATGCAGGAAGAAAAGTATAGCCAAATGTCTTTAGATTTAAAGACACAGCTTCTAACAGATTGGCGTCTATTTGAGATAAACTTAAATTGGGATAAACATTAAAATATACTGGACCATGACATAGACTTGTCTGCATAACTCCCATTAGGGATTGCGCCCAGTCCAAACATCTTCCATCTCGTAAAGATGTTAACAAGGATGCATTTAACCCTTGAAGAGTTAAAGGTTTTAATGCAACCTGTATTAACCCAATATGAATAAAATTATATTTATCTCTGTAATTAGAGATATCATCTTCAGATAATAACTTATTTATTTGTTCATTATCTGAGACTTGAACTGTTCGTTCCATTGTTTTAATTGCAATGGAGATTTGAAATCAAAAGTACCAATTTTATATATTTCTTTCGGTTGAACTTTAGGAATTGTCTATTTGTTCAACTCTTCTAATTCTGTAGGAAATTCATACAGATTAGTATTTTTCACTGATTTACCCTTATTAAGGGTTTTCTTATTGGAACCTATTAAGCTGGCTAATTGGTCACTCATCACTTGGGGATCTACCTTGCTATTTCCTTCATGTAAACTATTAACCTGCATCCTGCTGTTAATAACAATACTACGATTGCTAATATCTAAACATCTTAGGTTTAATTCTTCTGGTAGTAAAAAGGTTGCACGGATGTCAACGATTACGGCTAAGCAAGGCACACTCTGCCATCAAACGCCTACGCGACTTTGATGCCGTCCCACAACACATAGACACACCATACAAACTATCCTTAAGTATTCAGATATAGCAATAAGCAGTAATATTACAACAGCAGATTACATTTTAATAGTCACATAAAGACCATAGCAAGATAGAACGCACCTACTCACGAGCCATCATGGCTCTGATACCAAAAGTAAGCAGGATCTTTAAACTTTAAACCAACGCAAGCCAGAAGAGGAAGAAGATGAGAATTACAAACTCCAAGCTTTATTGATAATATGAAGTAGTAGTACAGGCACACACTTAGCACACACTCTTACAAAAGAAAGTAGAAAACTTAGAATGCCTACTACAAAGGCAAGAGGCCTCTATTTATAATACAACAACACTCAAGACTAGACCGACAGTTTCCGGTTATTGAAGGCCATCTGTCCCGCCGAACCGCCTCGATCACATTATTAAAGGTACACGTAGTAGATTAGGCACCTACGTGTCTTGCTGCTTTATTTCACATCTCCTTTTTCTTTTTAAAAAAAGATTCCTTCTTATCTTCAACGTGGCCTGATAATGGATTGTAGGCCCCACCACCATTATTGCTATTTGTGGTTGTCATCATCAATTCCTTCTTTATTCTGGCTTCGCACAGCTGTCCTCTATTTTCCATCTTCACTGTTCCTTGACCGCCTTCGTGGCACATGACTGGTAGACGATTCTACCACCACCTCATTGCCTTCATTATTTTCAGAGGAAAATTCATCCTCATCTTCATTAGCTGCTGCTGATGCCGCAGATGACTTCATTGAATCATCATCTTCAAAGACTAAGATATTAGGGTCACCAAATATTTCTTTCATCTGAGAATAAATATATTTTTGGCAACGCTTTTTTAATTCTTCTCTTGATATTTTAGGATTCTTCCTAAGTATAGAATCCTTGAATTTTTTCAAATAATTGTCTTCAAAATCTATTATATTTGCTTCTTGCAGCCTTTCTGATTCTTTAGTTTCTGCTGCAAGGGATGCTTTGATTTCAGCTATTTTTCCTTCTCATCAATTCTATTCCACCATTTAATGAGAAAAGTTCTTTTTAATCTATAAATTCCCAATGCTCCCTCCTCACATTTGAGAGACCATTTCATTATATGGGGAATGTTATTAGCGACGAAGAAAAACATCGTCGTCTCATCATCATAATAATTTTGTCTTTTTGGCAAATTTTTGCCTTATCGACCCATTCGTCGAACATATTCAGCAAGGGTCCTGACAGTATTTCCAGGTTAGCTCCAAAGTAATCCCACCACCACTTATTGAACCATGCAGGGATGTCCTGCTCTAGTATTTTTGGACATATTTTGATGAACCAGGAGTGCTTCCTTCTATCATTCTCATAATAAAATACATAAAAGAAAGCATCGATATAATCCCAGTAGGTAAACTTCATTGAAGTTATCTTATCTCTGGAGAACATTGCTCTCTCAAAATTCGGGTGTAAACCCCATGATTGAGGGTTAAGGATTTTTTATATAGTAATTTTACTATATATAATTTCTGATAATGATTCTTTAGGATTTAGCCTAAAGTGCTCAATTTCTGCCGAATTAGTAGAGAGAAGCATTCCTTCATAATGACTCCTCGCCCACATTTTTATTGGGTAAAAATTTCTCTCAAAGTATTTTTCTTTGAGCTTCCAAGGTTCATTGATTAAGGGAATGTCATGTCTATCTAGACAAATGATATCCTCTTCAGCATATTTGTGAGTATATATTGTTTCCACCTCTTCGAGGGTAGCTGCCTCTCGGTAGGAATATTTATCCTTATTTTGTTCTGCAGTATTGGCTGCAACATTTGCTGATGCAATTATATTTCTCCTAACAGGAATTTGGTCATATCTCCTATGCGTCTTACGACTTCTGGGTTGCTCCCATTTGGGGGGCTCCCAGGGCTGTTTGCCCATATCCCGCCTGTCCATTCTGTAAAAATTCAAGGGTTAGAAAATCAGGAAGAATATTTTCTTCACCTTTAATATATTCAATGTCAAAATCGAAAATAGCGAATTCAGCTTGCCATCTAGCAAATATTTGTTTTGATGCTAGATTTTTAACATCATTTTCTAAGACTATTTTTGCAGAGCTACAATCTATTCTAAGCAAAAACTTCTGATTAAGTAGATCATCTTGAAACTTATGAATACATTTTATTATAGAAAAAATTTCTTTCTTAATTATGGAATAATTTATTTGGGTATCATTCCATTTACCCGAGCAGAACCTGACTAGGACTTCCTTATTAGTCTCAGGATTTTTTTGTTTTAATATGCCACCATAACCAATATCACTGGCATCGGTTTCTACTATTTTAAACTATTCAGCATTGGCTAAATGTAAGCAAGGCAAATTTTTTCACCTTCTGCTTTATTATCCTTACTGTCTTGGTATGCTCTTCAGACCAAGCAGGAGGATTCTTCTTTAATCTTTGATACAAAATTTTTGTATCTTGAGCTATGTTCTTTAACATTCAGAAACATAGTTCAATGCCCCAAGAAATCTTTGTAACTGCTTATTATCAGTTATTTCATCGGGAAACTTAGAAGCAAATTCAATACTTCTATCAATAGGAATTATTGTCCTATTTGCTATATTATGTCCCAAAAATCTTATCTGTTTGGAACAATTTCATTTTTGGTGCTGATATCACCAGCCCATTCTTGATGACTAAATGCTTGAAAATCTTCAAGTGTTTAAAATGTTCATCAAGAGAATTGGAAAATATTAATATATCATCAATATAGGATAGAATAAATTCAGAGTAATTATTGAATATTTCATTCATTATATTCTGAAATTCGGACGGAGCATTCTTCAGTCCGAAGGGCATCACATTCCATTCATAGTGCCCAAATGGAACTGTAAAAACAGTCTTGTATCTATCCTGCTCAGCTATCTGTATTTGCCAGTAGCCTGATTTTAAATCAAATTTAGAAAAAATTCTTGCTCTAACAATTCTTTTGAGCAAATCCCTCTTATTAGTGATTGGATATCTAATCCATTTCAAAACATTATTAAGAGGTTTGTAATTAATTACCAATCTTGGTACACCTCTCTTTCTTATTAATTTTTTATCCATTAAATCATGTATTTCTTTTTTACAAATTTCTAGAAATTTGTGATTCATCTGGCAAGGTCTTGCTTTGGTTGGGATATTTTTCTCATTAAAGTTATCCTCATAAGGGAGTGAAATAATATGCTGTTTTCTATCCCAAAAAGCATTTGGAAGATTGCTACAAGTCTGAAGTTTAAATTCCTCTTCGACTTGTTTTATTTTATCCTTAATCTCTGGTTTATTTAATTGATCAGAGATTTCTATTTGTCTTATTTCTTCCCTGAGAAAATTGATTTGATTTTCTTTAAAATCAATTTCTCTTATTTCATTGAGTATTTTGATCATTGGATCACGAATAAATTCAAAGGTTACTTCTCTGCCCTTATAGACAGTAGAAATTCCCTTTAGATTAATATTCTTTATTGGCATAATTAGTTTTTCTAGGAAAGGAGTTCCCAGAATAACATGCTGAGTTATTTCCTTGACTACCACAAATTGCAGTGGTATTGTTGCAGAGTTTTTACAGACATTAACATCTGTAACCTTGTTAGGTGTTGTCAATGCTTTATTATTTGCAGCACTAAGTGTTTGAGTTGTGCGTTCACAATACTTGATTGGAGTCACAACCTCTTTAACACAATTAAGATCTGCACCACTATCTACTAGTGCAATTAGATTCTTAATATAGTACTCATTATTAATGAGTAAATCTATTTGTATGTACCATTTTTGGGTAACATAGAGATCTATTTTCTCTACTTTCTGTTGAGGCTTAGTTTCCTTATCAGAAACTCCAGGGGTAGAAGTATTACTTCTTTTGAACTCTCACCCCGTTCTGTAGTATGAATTATCATATTCTTTGCTACTGTCTCAAGATTAGACAGTTTTATTTGAGTCATCTCATCCTGAGATTTTAACTCTTTTATTTCTTTCTTCAATACTTTAATCTCATTTTGGAGATCTTGTATTGTTACAGCTTTTACCTCCTTACTTCTATATCGTCGGAGGACTTCACCCATACTATAGAATTCCTCTTTCTTATTAATTCCTTCCTCATTTAAGGAATTACCATTCGATTTTTCTTCGATATTGAGAAAGTCTATTAACTTTTCTCTAGCATCTCTACTGATTCCAGTAGATAATAGAGATTTTATTATCTCTCCTTTATCTTGAGCAGTCAATACATTAATTGACAATCCATTCATTTCAACTATTGACTTATAATATTCAAGATCATGTTCATTGGAACATTCATCACAGCTACATTCACTATCACATTCACACATATTGATTGACTCATCATCACTAGATTCATCTGATGAGTCTAATTCTTCATCAAAATTTATCAATATTTTATATAGGGTCTTCTTTAACCCTTCATCCTCTATTTCTTGGATTTTCTTCTTGGTATAACATCTATTTGCATAATGGCCAATTTTTCCACATTTATAACATTTTATTTCTTTAGAGGATTTCCTCTTTTGAGAATATTTCTTTTCCTTCCCCTTCTCTCTATCTTTGTATTGTTGGGGATACTTCTTTTTTCTTTTTCTTCTATAATAGGGTTTATTTCCCTTTTCTCTATATTCCTTTTTAGCCTTTCCCTTCTTATCATAAGGCTCATACTCATCTACAGCAAATTGACTACAAAATTTACCTAATTGCTTTCTCTCTGAAAGCCTTTAAGATTTTAATTAATTTCTTAGCTTTAAGTCATTACATAAAGCTAAGCCTTCTTGAACACAAGCATTGATTAATGCTCCATAGGTATAATTCTGATATGCAATTTCTCCATTATTCTTTTCTTTCAACTTTTGCCGTATTTTTTCAGCAAAAAGATTGGATAATCCATTAATAAATTTGGATTTCCAATGTGACGCATTGGCATCATCAAGTGCCATAACTCTACTCAGAAAAGTATCTTTATACCATCTGAAATGAGTCAAAGTTGGGCATCTTAAATTCTGTAATAGGGTTCTAATTCACCCCCATCCGAAATGTGTCCTGTGAAATGCTCTAAGATATTATATATTAGAGTATAAACAGCATCAGATTTCTGTTGTCCATCTTCTGTTTTAGTAACATTTATTATCGCCATTCGTTGCTCATTACTCAGGCAATGATCCCACCATCCTCGTAGGATGCCTGTAAATCCACTGGCGACAAATAAAGCAATTTGTCGATCATTATTACCAGCGGCTTTAGCAACATTAGAGTACGTCAATATTCGATGTAATTGATCATGAATTTGTTTATCTGAAAGACCATCTATGTTCCATTCATAGATTTCTCCAGCACAGTAATGATTCTGAATTATAGAATCATTCTTCTCATAAAGAACATCCATTGGAGAAGGTCTTTTATAGTAGTATTTGATCAAATTAGGTTTGTCATATTTGACAGTATTGACTCTTTCTCGATCTATTTCATTCTGGACCGAATTGAAAGAATTATACATTTTCTCTAATTCAATAGGATTAACTTGTTCCTCATTAATAGAACAGGTTTCTTCAGGGTCAGATCCAGATTCTTGATCACCCTGGGTAGAGGATTCTCCTTGTAGCACATTGAGGTGCTTAGGTATATCCTTAGCCTTATTAGGATCATAATTCAGAAATTCCTCTTTAAGACGTTCGTACTATAATTCTTCTTCAGAGAGTACATCAACGCTTTGATTTCTGAATTGTTCTACTAATTCTTTCAGATCTTCCTTGGAAAATTCTGACTTAGATCTGAATTTATAATCAGTGACTTCCATTGGAGGTCTAATTGGAATCCTATTTATTTCCATTTTGGGTTTAACAATAGGACTCTCATGGAGCTCTACTCCTTTTAGCATATTTAATTTATCATTCAACTTTTGAATATTTTCTTCTATTCGGGTCAATTGTTTTCCCATAACTTGAATAAAGGTATTAGTATAATTATTCTACAAATTTAATTTTTGCATCTCTTTTATTGTGGCTTTCTCATGTTTTATAGCCTTATAGAACGAATTAGCTTCAATATTTGTATTGAACGGAGCAGATATTTTAAGAGATTCATTAGGAGGATATAATAATTTTATTTTCTGTCCTCCTTTAGTAGTCCATATCTTAAATTGTTCTTCTAAGACATTTATGTGTCTTATTCCTCTATTAAGATATTCTTCAAGGAACCATTCTCGGAACCATCGAACCTTCGGTGTATTTGGACGGTGTTCATTGTACATCTTTCTATATTCTCGTCGCTGATGATCATTTTGTCGAAACCATTCTCTAAACTCTCTATTCTCTTCACTGTAATATTCTTTCTTACAGTATTCAATCATAAATATATATATATATATATATATATATATATATATATATATATATATATATATATATATATATATATATATATATATATAGAGAGAGAGAGAGGGATAGAATGCACTCCTCATAATGATTTAGAAAGACAACACTAAAAAGGCATCGGTTGACTTTAATTAGCAGGCCCAAGTCCGATGCAATACTCGGGCGATAAGGAAGACAGTAGTGTATATGTGTGTGTGCAATGTGTGTGTGTTTGTGTTTACAATGTGTGTTCTCAGTTTTTCATGGTAGCAGTAGTGTGTGTGTGTGTGTGTATGTGTGTGTATAACAGTAGTGTGTGTGTGTGTGTGTAGAGAAGTAGGGTGTGTGTGTGTATATAGCAGTAGTGTTCTCAGGTTTAAGTGAATGTGTAGGTGAGTGTGGACAGCAGTACATAGGGTGTGTTTCCATATTTCAACAGTTAAATGTGTGTGTGTACACAGAATACATCACAGGTTTAGAGTGTATATATGTGTGTGTAGATAGCAGTTTTCATCACAGGTTTTGAACATGTGTGTGTGTGTGTGTGGATACAGATTTTAATTTTAACATCATTTCCATTTCGAAAACCCCAATTACCAAGCTAACATGAATCCCAAACAATGTGAACTTAATCTCAGGCATAATATATGTTCTAACATTATAAATTTAATCATCTAACATCAGTAAAAACACAATTTGAATCTCAGGAAATAATTTGACAGAACATGTATCAAACTTTAGGAAAATCCCAATTTCGAATTCAATTCACAGTTAATACTCCAATTAATTGGTTGGTAAACATTGGTGCACATGTGTATGTGTCATACAAGTGATATGGTGTCCATAAACTGGACACAAACGTGTCCAATACAAAACTAACACACGAGCAACAGAACACAGTGCACTGCCTCGTGCACAAGTTCAACACGTTCGTAGACACGACACACGACACGTGTGTCCACGTGGTCACGTCCACGTATAGCCTAGCACTAGGGCTACACACTGGACACAACACGAGATGTCCACGTGTCCCCGTGTCGGTGTACGAGATGCATATCAGCGCGTGTCTGTGCGCTTGTACGTGCGCGTGCAAATTTAGTGCACGAGCGAGAACCTGTCCGATATGACACGATACTTCGAGCCACTTGGGGGTCTAGTTCGCAGATACTGTCCCCATGTGTCCTCGCAGTATTGGGTCGAACAACTCTGTGTCGTGTCCCACAGCCTAATCGAACAGCAGAGGAAACCCTAGCTCTGCGCGCGAGCGTGTTCGTGTCCTCGTATGGACACGACACGACTCGGAAGTCAACTCAGAGGTTAGGGAAAACAAAAAGCACAACAAAAACAATATTTCCAATCAAAAACATTTCAAAAATAAGATGAAAAAGTTCTCAGAGGCATTTCCACAAACACTTGCAAATGAAGACTGATACGTGTCCGATACGGACACGAAACCAATGCAAAACTTCACCAAACACACACCACAGCTAGAGGACACCTAGATCTAGGCAACCATGCAAAGAAATCAAAATTTGATGATAGTTTGAGGTGTTTACCTATTGAGTATCAAACTCAAGGAAAAGTCCCAAATAGGAAGATTCCTTTTGCAAGTCAAAAGCTCCAAATTGCACAAAATCTGAGATTTCTCTCCATGAACAGTAAATAGAGTATGATTAGGTTCTATTGCAAGAGACTAGAGTCAAAAATGAATTAAAATGAAGAAGTTATGGATTGATGAAGAAAGGCCAATACCTCTTTCTTGTCAATAGTTGATGTGATGTAAAAAGAGGCAAGAACTAGGAAGAGACATTAAATAGGGGGGATCCCTAGGGTCCGGCCATGTATGGAAAGAATTAGGGTTAGGGTTGTGTCTATTGGGCTTTGGGCTAAGTGCAAGGCTAAATGAATCAATCTATAAGTCAAAAATCCATGCACCTAAATCACTTAATCCCTATATGAAACTTGATTCAAAATAACTCAACTTGGGTTGACTTAAGTTAGACTAGGGTCACACCATGCTAATCAAGTCACCATAGCTAAAGTCAACATCTAGGTTAGTCTCCATAGTCTCAACTAGCAAAGCTCAAAAATAACAACCATCACTCAAATAATTTACAAATAATTCCAAGAAACAAAAATGACCAAAATACCCCTAGGCCAAAAATGATAAATAAAACATCCTAATCACATGGTTAGGCTCTAGGTCAAGTATTGTCTAGGGTTTCACTGGCAAACTCCAAAATCATAAATTACCCATAAAATAGTTTTTTAAAATAATTAAAAATTACCAAAAATCATATCATGATTTAAATAATTATTTTTAAAAGATTAAAATTACAAAATTTTAAAATTACCCTCATTTAGAAAACTGGGTGTAACAAATATACCATGAGCGATACCTGAATATGAGAAGATAATCATCAATATTCTTCAGGCGAAGCACAACAATACCTAGAAGAAAACCAGGTCCTCAGAGAGGCGTAGCAAGATACATACTATATATACCAAAATGAAGATAATAAAACATGCAAGTAAGAACTACTTACACATGTACGACCAGAAGTGCTGACTGGTGACACGCAATTGAGAACAACTACCTATACATAGATTGTCATTGCTAAGGATCATTACCATAACATCAAGGATGTTTCTCGTAAGAACATATCTCAATACCGTAACGCCATAGGGCGCACCCGGTAATATCGTATGTCTTGACATGGGACACTCCCGGTAATATCGCATATTTTTACCATAACTCCATGCGACGCTCCGGTAATAGAGATAATATAGACCAACATCTAGTAGTCGGACTCTCATAAGGATATATACACGTCTAGGGTATCTAAGATCAATCGATCTGTCACAAGCAGTACTGGAATACAAAGAACATGGGCATGGCACGGCCAGCTATGCACTATAGAGTATACCAGCACGCCACAATATAGTTATGATATCACTAGACAAGGGGTGCATACTACAATCAAGTCACCTATGGTCTCATAAAATATATATGTCATAATCAATCAATCAAGAAGCCGTAAAGTAAAGAGCATATAAGATAAAATAATAAGGCATCTTCGACGCTATATCAAAATGATTATGAAGCTAGCTATAAAAAATAAAAGAGAAATTTTATTAAAGTGGGGGCTTTCATACATTTTGGTAATTCGGTGGGGTGCACCTTGAATTATGGTAAAATAAGTGGGGGACAACTCAAAATTTCTCTTATTATTATTAGGGTTATTGAGAATAAACTATTTATTATAATTAGTTATTATTAATTTATTCTTTATCAAAAGAATAAATATTTGCGTGTATGTGTATTTATATATATATATATATATATATATATATATATATATATATATATATATATATATATATATATATGTATATGGCTCTATGTGTATTTATATGTAAATATATTATATATATATATATATGTATATGAGTTTATATATATTTATGTATATGTATATACATAGATATTGTATACGTGTGCATATATATAAATATTATATGTGTGTATTGTGTGTGTGTGTATTAAATATATTATACGTATGTATATGTGGGTATATATATATATGTATATACAAGTACAAATGTATTTATGTGTATTTATGTATTTATATGTAAATATATATATTATATATTTATGTATATGTGTGTGTGTATATATACGTATATATATATTAGATATATAAATAAAAAGGGAATAGAAAAAGTAATAATGAAAACAAAAACAAGCCAAAACCCAAGTCCCCACAGCAGCCCATAGCCCAAAACACGTGAACTCTATTCCCAGCCGAGAGCAAATAGGTATATATGCGTATACGCATGTAGATGAAACCATAGGGAGATCGACAGAGAGATCGAGATGGAAGGGATCTCATAAACCCTAAGCGCCGACCCTACCCCTGCGCACAGCCAGGGCCACCGCGCGCGGCCACCGGAGCGCCTTCGGCCGCATGCGGATGCGCCGAACAGCGGGCGTGCGGCCTAAAACAGAGCAAAGGCAGCAGCACAAATCGCAGGACCGACTTCGCGGCAACAGTTCATCGCGCTCGGTCAACCAATGGTCGAACCATCTTCGCAGGTAACTCAACAACCTATACAACTGTAACTCCCATCAGTTAGGTTGATTTTAGATAACCTTGGTTGCTCAGAAAATCAAACCCAAGATCGACGAAAACCTGCCAAAACAGAATAGTTATTCGGTCCCAAAACCTCGACTTGGAAGGCAGCCCCTGAACCGAATAATACGAGTTTTTAAGAACCAATTAAAAATAGTCCTAGAAGACCTATAGATCTCAGAAACTCTTTTTACGGAAGATGAATTGATCGACTGAGCGTCGAGGAATCGGTGTCTCAATTTGACCAAAAATATGTTTTCAAAACTGCCCAAAACTTGAAAAACCATCCGATACGACGTACGTACCGCCAAACCAGGCGACGTGGTCGCGAACCGTAAGCATCGAAAGCTGCGAAACGGCGTCGTGGTCGTGTGGGCTTTGACGGAATTCAAATTGGTCGCGTGTGCGCGACGAATTTGATGCGTATCCGTCGAAATTTACCGTGTCGTACACTTTGCAAATTTCTCAATTACTTTGTGCACGCTCGTCAGATCGAGACGAAACTTGCACCATCGGGACCTATTATTTTTCTGGTCCTGTATGCCAAGTTTGGTCCGATTCTGAGACAGTTGATAAAATCACCGTATCGTGGGCCCCCGGTCCGACTCAACGGGTGATTTTGTGCACGGCCCGCCGGAATCCAACTTTGGACATACGGTTGGGTTTGTATCGGAATACCGGATCTGTAGACATGTAGTTTGACGAATTTAGAGACCATTGACTCTGGCACGCTTTTCGGTGCAAAGCGGGTCCAACGGCGGACACCGTTTTTACCTGAAATTACTGTTTTGTCCCTGTGTCCGGAATTGGACTTAAGGATAGACAATCCTAGCTAATTTGACTATTCTGAGAATGTTGGCAATGTTTGTTTCAGCTTTCGGAGACAGTTGCGATGACTTGGACTGTATGGCTTACCAGTTGACTATGTATTTGTTTGATCTGCGTGCAACCTCCAGGCAAGTATACCTTGCCTTCCTCTACAGTTTTATTTACATGCATTTTCTTTCATTTTACAGTCTTTGGATTATTTATGGACATGTGCTTTTCGTGTTATTTTTTGTGGAGTTGTTCTTGTTGCATATAGCCGTGTCCATGTTTGGCCTTGTGTTTGGAGTTGTTCTCGTCAGTACCTTGCTTGAGTCGTGTCATAGAATGAGTATGTGTAATTGAACTGCTAAATCCTTGATATTGTTTCCTTGGCACCAGAGAGTCCACACTCGGGACGAGGGTGTTTTTCTTGATATGTTTACATCCGTGAGTCCACACTAGGGACTAGGATGTCGATTATTTGTACCAGAGAGTCCACACACGGGACGAGGGTGATAACTTGACTTGACTTGCACCAGAGAGTCCACACTCGGGACGAGGGTGTTTACATCAAAGATTCCACACTCAGGACGAGGATGTTGTACTTGCACCAGAGAGTCCACACTTGGGACGAGGGTGCCTTGCCGTGAACTAACCAGAGAGTCCACACTCGGGACGAAGGTTAGTACTAACCAGAGAGTCCACACTCGGGACGAGGGTTAGTGTTTAGTTCAAACCCGTGATTCCACACTCGGGATGAGGGTTTGGTTTTTTCTATTGATCTCATGATTATCGTTCATCCAGCAGTTCATTTATACGTAGTTGTTTTAGTGTTCGTGTTCGAGTTTGTGTTCGTGTTCGTAGTCATTGTCGTGTTCCTGTTTCCTCTTGTTTATTTTCTCCCGCATGATAAAACTATTAGATAGGCATGTATATTATGTATCTTGCTATGTCCTCTTAGGACCTGATGATCTCCTCGGGTTTAGCGATTGTATGGAGTTAGCTAGTAGTTCTGGATGGCAGAGGGTTTGCGGTTCTTGCGGGATTCAGGTACCGTTATTGTGTTTATTATCCGCCCGTGCTTTCATACCTTATCATGAGTTATCCTATTTCTTGATTCAGTTTTAGACTCTTGTTATTTTCTTTAGAGTCTTATCGGGTATTTATGCTAGTGGGCTGCAGACCACGACCCATAGTGTTCATTCATATTTCATATTCTTATTGTAGATTGAGATATAGATTTGTTTGCCATGATTTGGCAGTATACCATAGCCTTGACAGCGTTTATGTATTCTAGTCGGGCTGGAGTCCGTTCGATACGTAGCTGGGCTTGGACACGCTTCGTATCCGAAAAGCGGGTGCGGGTCGTGACAAACATAAGTATAACGCGTTGAACACTAAGGTGTAGAACATAGAAATACGGCTTCGAGGCCTGCATCGAATGTACGATGCAAGGAAAGACGAATAACTACATCAAAGTGTGCGCAGCTGCACGAGACTCACAAAAGATGGCGTCGTTGTGTAGAAGAGAACAGTTGTGGCACGGATGTGACATAACTTTCGATGCGGGATGGTGCCTTCGAAATATTCATGGCCTTCGGGGCATTCATTGAGAATATTGAGGCGTTGCGCCAATTGAAATAGAGATAGGTAAACTTGTTTGGTTGTATGAAAGATAAGATGTGTTGCATGGTCAAATGGACTTAAAGATATGAAGAAGTCTGTGCACGGGCATCCCTCGAACGTGGTACGCCAGGGCACTGGGACCGTTCGACCGATGAAGGATATTAGATAAAGTTGGTATTTTTGGTCCACTTTTATATAGATGGTTAGCAACCTGTTGTTGAATGTGATAAGCCACTTACCAAGTATTTTGGGGGTTCTTTGATTTGTTTATAGTTAAGGGCGATGGGTTGAAACTGCAAGGTACACACGTATCGTGCACATATAGATCCTGAATAGAGGGCACTATAACATGACAGGAAAAGCTAATAGTCGTATTCACTTTACGTCGGTGCAAGGGCGAGTGCGTCGATGTTGGTAAGAAGTCACTAAACAATACGAGATTGCTTGCCTGTTTACTTATGCGAATTGAATAACATGCTTGCCATGATAACATGCTTTAAGTCTTCGAATATGCCATGAAATGATCCTAAGGAGAACATAGAAAGAGAACTAAATTGTATGTTTTTATGAATCAATACAATACTAATTGTCGGTTTGTTAAGTGGGTCTTTGATCAGTACAACGAGGACGGAAGTACTAATCCCCTACTAGTTTGCTTACAGGTTCAGGGAATGGTCTGCTCGCGACGGAGCTTCACTTGAACGCGTTGAGGCTTAGAATGTCGAAGAATATTGAGGCATGCAACCGCGTTGACGCTCGGACATGCAACAGGATTGATGCGGCCTAGATATAGAAGGCATGATGTATGGAACGATGAAATCCTTTGTGGGCAAGAGAGAACCTGAGTTTTGTAGCCAATCTGGCATGTATTGTTGGGCTATTGAAAGCCTTTGTAATCTTCGTTTATTTATCAATAACAAAAATTGTTTCGTATACTCCATTTTCGTTTGTTGCTAATTGTAAATCAAAGATAACCATTTGAGAACTTTTCATCTTGCCTTGTACAAGTGCAACTCCAGACTCGTACGGCATCACGCCCCAGCGAGGACAATAATTCGGATAAATCGATACGAGGACGAGCAATTTTCCGGGTCGGGGCGTGACAAATTGGTATCAGAGCTCTAGGCTCAATTTCCTCAAGACGTTTGCTTTGTTTCAATTCTAAAGAGTTGTCCACCACCAATCGAATCACTCTTGACTCTACTCGATGCCGCACTTGATGTTCCATACAATAAGTCTAATACAAAGTCGGTCAACGCTGTCGCAAGTACTTCGAATTTACATGATGTTGCGGAGAAAGTTGTGAAATGTTTCGTTGTGTTGAACGCAACGAGCCGTAAAATGTTAGTTGCTGCAAGTGCAACAAATTGTGAAATGCGATTTAAGATGTTGTTACAGTGTGACATGTTGAATGAGAAATGAAACGATGCATGAAGTGCAATGGGTTGTGAATATTGGTTGCACCAATGCAGAAACTTAAATAATGTGTTGCAGGAAGTGCAACGAGTTGATTGTGAATATGCGCTGCAATGAATGTGATAAGTCAATATCGAATGTTGAACGGATTTGAGCATTGACTTTGAATGTCGGGAGTAAATTGTTGTACGAGGTGTAACAGATGTCGAAAGTAAACTGTTGCCAGAGTTGCAATGAATGTCGAAAATAAGTCGTTACACGATGTGCAATACGTGTTGGAAGTAAATTGTTACACGTGGTGCAATACGTGTCAAAGTAAAATCGTTGCACGGAGTGCGAAGGATATTGGAAATAAATCGTTGCACGAGATGTAGCGGGTGGAACTGAAATCATAAATCAATAGAAATGAATCGTTCGGTTGCACACGGAAGTTGTGTTGGCAAATGAAAACATTGACCGAGTTGTGTCGGATTTTGATTTAATCAAAGTTACGGTTGTGATCAAGCACGATCACTACGGAAATCGTGAGTCGGAAGAGATTTTTGGTTCATAGTGAGTATAATACGAGGGAAATGACTTGATTTTCGAGTGGTATATGCCATACCACGTATCCGATGAATGACTCAATTCTGAGTGGTATATGATATACCACTTGTGCGATAAATTGCATCGACGCGTTGTGAGAATTGCGGAAGGTTTGTCCTCAACGGACGGGAGAGTACTGAGACTCGATTGGAATTTGTATGACGGTATGTTGATGCAAGTGTTCTTCAAAAATCGGTTGGAACGATAAGGCGAGACACGTATCAATGAATGATACGTCAGACGGAAATTATAAGTCGGCCGGATGACCGAGACTAACAAAACGATTATGCCTTGAAGCAATAATCGGATCGAGGGAAAGGAAAACTTGAACTTACAAATGAGTCGCACGACTTGCGATCTCGACAAAAATGTTAGAATACGCGAATGGTAATCGAATCGCACGACTTGCGATCTCGATAGAAATGTTGGGTGAGGCAAATTATAATCGGATCGCACGATGTGCGACTTCGGTGAAGAGTTGGTTGATGCGGATAAATAGTGCCTAAGAGATAGTTGGTTACGTTACAGCGAAACTTATTTGAATATGACTGATACACGCAAAACTTAGAGGGCGTGATCGTATAACTTGAGGGTTCGATGTTGGATAATCGGTAACTCAGTTACGCGATCAAAGTATAGCGGGATGCGGCAAATCGGAAAACGAGTTGATGCGTATGTAAAAGTTTATAGAGAACTTGGATGTATGCAATACGGGCTAAGTTGACATTGAAACAGATTCAAAGTCGACCCGCGCTCTAGCGAAATTGATATGAACTATCAGAATCGATACGCCAAGAAATGTAATCACGATATGAGAACACACAACGGGATAGGCCTATGATATTGAGATTTTTGGAAAACACAATACGAAGGTGTCAAGTTGGTTGATCGTAAAATAGTGATTGATCAGGATGAGACTATAAGGTCATCGACGATTGTACTGATACGTATAGCATCTTGGATGTCGACCAAGGGTAGAAAGACAAATTCGATACGAGTAGATGTTTCGTAAATTATAGAATTTTCGACGGTAGTGCATGAGTTAGTCAGAGGCTAGTTGCGCATCAGTTGCGCCGATAGAAATGGTTATGTACAGATTTGGGTAGTCGCATAAAAAATCGTAGGAACGTGATTTGGCTCCGAAATAAGATATAGCATGGTTCGTAGTAATTGTCCTTCGGTGATGATCCACAATTATTGAGCGTAGCTTCAGGACAGCTGACCCTAGAAGACTTGACCGCCAAATCAAAATAAATGTTGCAGACCGTAAGATGACCAATGCGTTGTCGCATACAAAATTGTATCGGTAACAAATATAGTGTGGTGCAGGTTAACGATATATCTAGGCGATCGAAAATTATTGGAACAGCTTTCGATTGAGAATGATGTAGTTAGATTTTGAGTATTCATCGGATGAATGCTTGAATGGTTATGTTGGTCGATGATCGAATTAGAAATTCACTAACAAACTTGGTGATTCGGATATGCGATTGTGAGAATCGTGCTATGCACGAGAGAGAACGATAAGGGAATGACTTACGAGTTATGTCGTTAGATTCGGATTCACCTTGCAATTGAGCTTGCATGAATCTGACTTATATTCGATGTTGCGAGACGGACAAGTATAGAATTTGGTTAGAAATTTCCTACTCGATAGGAATCGAATGTAAGATACGTCGTAAAGACCTTCGTGTTATGGCGAATCGTTTCCTTGAGCATTGTCGACTCGAATTAAACTTTGTGTTGGATAGATTGTGGCCTTTGTGCAATATTAATTTAAAAGTGGCGTCGGGAGAATTTAAGCACGGTGTCTAGGTAAGTCACCTAGCGAATGTAGTCCTGAATGTTGATGCTTTTGCAAGTCAACAAAAGAGAATTATGTCGAAATAAGTTACGAAGTGAAACTTCAAAAAATGGTTGGGTAGCAACGTCGAGCGCAAGGCGTTGCGGAGACTCGTTGTGATCGAATGCACAACGGCTTGATGCGACACATAGAATTGATAGTCCCGGTGAAACTTACGAAGTGAGAAATACGACTTTTGAATCGCATCGTGTGCCTTGACTTTTATTGATGATCGTGTGTGTATCAATATGCATATGCAATGGAATTGCGAGAACAAGCACTAGAGCCCAAGTCTGATCGAGAGTACGAGATGGCGAGTAATTGAGAATGAGAAGTTACATGTTAGCCTTGTTCTGATATCCTACAACTGAGCTTGGCTGAAATGCATATATTGGTGGGACACCTAAAATATGTGTATGATTCCAAACTAAGTTGTATGATCCAAACGATAGTGAGACGAGATCGTGGAACGATCAAGTGAAACCCTTGGAATGTAGTTTGGTTTTGGTTCGAGGATTAACCTTGTTTTGAGTGGTATATTATGTAATGCCCTGTTCTGCACGGTGCATTATGCTGAGTCGTTGACTCGAAGAGTTGTGTTGACCCGATTGTGTATCGATGCGAATCGATACAAGAGTTACGTTGTCTCGAGAAATTCATTGATGAAAATCGATGCAAAGAGTTTAGTTGACCCGAGGAACGCATCGAGTAATATCGATGCAAGTGTTAAGTTGGCCCAAGGCAAGGCATTGAGTCAGTTCGAAGATTCTAAGAAATCGAATCAACGCAAGGCATTAGACCCATTTGAACAAGTATTGATTTTAGTTGGTTTCGTGTGCAGGTCATATGTTTACGCTGAAATATTAGAGGTCGGCATTTTGCCTTATTCAGAAAAGGGTCCGCAAAACCAATCGTCGCCTTGCGACGGACTGAGGCGCTGGCGCGGTAAACCAAATCGGTCGTATAATTCAACGAAACATGGAGTGGTCGAATGGACAAGTCAGGAGAGTTGGCCGTGCAACAAAGTTATAAAATCGAGCCGCATCAGCTCGGCGATACGACAAGGCGTATCGGCTCAAGGTAGGAGGACATTGACTTCTTTTTTCTACTCCTTCATGCCTAAGTAAAATATATATCATTGCATGCTGAGTTGACCTATCGATGCCACAGGCGTGGCTCGATAGAGAGATAAATATAGTACGTGTCGAACACTAGATAGAACAATTGATATGAATCGTACAACAAATGTACGAGTTGTTGTGGAACATTGAATATCGTAAAGGCGAGCACCTCGGTGCGCAAGCCATGAGAACATAGGATAACTGTATCGACGAGTGCCTCAGTGCACAAGTCATTCGTGCCCCGTGCATGAGTTAGCATGCTAGAACATTGAAAGACTATATCGGTGCGAGTGCCTCAGTTGCACTAGCTATAGAACATTGAATACCCTATCGAGGCGTGCCCCAGTTGCACGAGTCGGAGGGATGGAACATAAGTATAATGTGTTGAACACTAAGGTGTAGAACATAGAAATACGGCTTCGAGGGTTGCATCGAATGCACAATGCAAGGAAAGATGAATAACTACATCAAAGTGTTCACAGCTGCACGAGGCTCACAAAAGATGGCATCATTGTGTAGAAGAGAACAGTTGTAGCATGGATGTGACATAACTGTCGATGCGGCAAGGTGCCTTCGAAATGTTCATGGCCTTCGGGGCGCTCATTGAGAATATTGGGGTGTTGCGCCAATTGAAATAGAGATAGACGAACTTGTTTGGTTGTATGAAAGATAAGATGCGTTGCATGGTCAAATGGACTTAAAGATGTGAAAAAGCCTATGCAAGGGCATCCCTCTAACGTGGTATGCCAGGGCGCTTGGACCGTTCGACCGATGAGGGATATTGGATAAAGTTGGTATTGTTGTTGCACTTTCATATAGACGGTTAGCGACCTGTTATTGAATGTGATAAGCCACTTAACAAGTATTTCGGGGGTCCTCTGATTTGTTTGGTTAGCAAGCGCACAGAGTGATCATCGTCTTTCATATGTCATTTGAGAAATATAATTCCATTCTAGCTCGAAAAGCTAGTGACCTCATATAGTTAAGGGCGATGGATTGAAAGTGCAAGGTACACACATTTCGTGCACATATAGATCCTGAATAGAGGGCACTATAACATGACAGGGAAAGCTAATAGGCGTATTCACTTTACGTCGGTGCAAGGACGAGTGCGTCAATGTTGGTAAGAAGTCACTAAAGAATACAAGATTGCTTGCCTGTTTACTTATGCGAATTGAATAACATGCTTGCCATGATAACATGCTTTTACAGTCTTCGAATATGCCAGGAACTGATCCTAAGGAGAACATAGAAAGAGAACTAAATTGTATGTTTTCATGAATCAATACAATACTAAATATCGGTTTGTTAAGTGGGTCTTTGATCAGTACAACGAGGACGAAAGTACTAATCCCCCACTAGTTTGCTTGCAGGTTCAGGGAATGGTCTGCTCGCGACGGAGCTTCGCTTGAACACGTTGAGGCTTGGAATGCCGAAGCGTACTGAGGCATGCAACCGTGTTGACGCTCGGACATGCAACATGATTGATGCGGCCGAGATATAGAAGGCATGATGTATGGAACGATGAAATCCTTTGTAGGCAAGAGAGAACCTGAGTTTTGTAGCCAATCTGGCATATATTGTTGGGCTATTAAAAACCTTTGTAATCTTCGTTCATTTATCAATAACGAAAATTGTTTCGTATACTCCATTTTTGTTTGTTGCTAATTGTAAATCAAAGATAACCATTTGAGAACTTTTTATCTTGCCTTGTACGAGTACAACTCCAGACTCGTACGACATCACGTCCCAGCGAGGACAATAATTCGGATAAATCGATACGAGGACGAGCAATTTTTCGGGTCGGGGCATGACAAATTGGTATCAGAGCTCTAGGCTCAATTTCCTCAGGACGTTTGCTTTGTTTCAATTCCAAAGAGTTGTCCACCACCAATCGAATCACTCTTGACTCTACTCGATGCCGCACTGGATGTTCCATACAATAAGTCTAATACAAAGTCGGTCAACGCTGCCGCAAGTACTTCGAATTTACATGATGTTGCAAAGAAAGTTGTGAAACGTTTCGTTGTGTTGAACGCAACGAGCCGTAAAATGTTAGTTGCTGCAAGTGCAACAAATTGTGAAATGCGATTTAAGATGTTGTTGTTACAGTGTGACATGTTGAATGAGAAATAAAACGATGCATGAAGTGCAATAGGTTGTGAATATTGGTTGCACCAATGCAGAAACTTAAATAATGTGTTGCAGGAAGTGCAACGAGTTGATTATGAATATGCGTTGCAATGAATGTGATAAGTCAATATCGAATGTGTTGAACGGATTTGAGCATTGACTTTGAATGTCGGAAATAAATTGTTGCACGAGGTGTAACAGATGTCGAAAGTAAACTGTTGCCAGAGTTGTAATAAATGTCGAAAATAAGTCGTTACACGATGTGCAATACGTGTTGGAAGTAAATTGTTACACGTGGTGCAATGCGTGTCAAAGTAAAATCGTTGCACGGAGTGCGAAGGATATTGGAAATAAATCATTGCACAAGATGTAGCGGGTGGAACTGAAATCATAAATCAATAGAAACGAATCGTTCGGTTGCACACAGAACTTGTGTTGGCAAATGAAAACATTGATCGAGTTGTGTCGGATTTTGATTTAATCAAAGTTACGGTTGTGATCAAGCACGATCACTACGAAAATCGTGAGTCGGAAGAGATTGTTGGTTCATACTGAGTATAATACGAGGGAAATGACTTTATTTTCGAGTGGTATATGCCATACCACGTATCCGATGAATGACTCGATTCTGAGTGGTATATGATATACCACTTGTGCGATGAATTGCATCGACACGTTGTGAGAATTGCGGAAGGTTTGTCCTCAACGGACGGGAGAGTACCAAGACTCGATTGAAATTTGTATGACGGTATGTTGATGCAAGTGTTCTTCAAAAATCGGTTGGAACGATAAGGCGAGACTCATCAATGAATGATACGTCGGACGAAAATTATAAGTCGGCCGGATGACCGAGACTAACAAAACGATTATGCCTTGAAGCAATAATCGGATCGAGGGAAAGGAAAACTTGAACTTACAAATGAGTCGCACGACTTGCGATCTCGACAAAAATGTTAGAATACGCGAATGGTAATCGAATCGCACGACTTACGATCTCGATAGAAATGTTGGGCGAGGCAAATTATAATCGGATCGCATGATGTGAGACTTCGGTGAAGAGTTGGTTGATGCGGATAAATAGTGCCTAAGAGATAGTTGGTTACGTTACAGCGAAACTCATTTGAGTATGACTGATACATGCAAAACTTAGAGGGCGTGATCGTATAACTTGAGGGTTCGATGTTGGATAATCGGTAACTCAGTTACGCGATCGAAGTATAGCGGGATGCGAAAAATCGGAAAACGAGTTGATACGTATGTTAAAGTTTATAGAGAACTTAGATGTATGCAATACGGGCTAAGTTGACATTGAAACAGATTCAAAGTCAACCCGCGCTCTAGCGAAATTGATATGAACTATCAGAATCGATACGCCAAGAAACGTAAGCACGATATGAGAACACACAATGGGATAGGCCTATGATATTGAGATTTTTGGAAAACACAATACGAAGGTGTCAAGTTGGTTGATCGTAAAATAGTGATTGATCAGGATGAGACTATAAGGTCATCGACGATTGTCCTGATGCGTATATCATCTTGGATGTCGACCAAGGGTAGAAAGACAAACTCGATACGAGTAGATGTTTCATAAATTGTAGAATTTTTGACGGTAGTGCATGAGTTAGTCAGAGGCTAGTTGCGCATTAGTTGCGCCGATAGAAATGGTTATGTACAGATTTGGGTAGTCGCATAGAAAATCGTCGGAACGTGATTTGGCTCCGAAATACAATATAGTATGGTTCGTAGTAACTTTCCTTCGGTGATGATCCACAATTATCGAGCGTAGCTTCGGGATAGCTGACCCTAGAAGACTTGACCGCCAAATTAAAATGAATATTACAGACCGTAATATGACCAATGCGTTGTCGCATACAAAATTGTATTGGTAATAAATATAGTGTGGTGTAGGTTAACGATAAGTCTAGGCGATCGAAAATTATTGGAACAGCTTTCGATTGAGAATGATGTAGTTAGATTTTGAGTATTCATCGGATGAATGCTTGAATGGTTATGTTGGTCGACGATCGAATTAGAAATTCACTAACGAACTTGGTGACTCGGATAGGCGATTGTGAGAATCGTGCTATGCACGAGAGAGAACGATAAGGGAATGACTTACGAGTTATGTCGATAGATTCGAATTCACCTTGTAATTGAGCTTGCGTGAAGCTGACTTATATTTGATGTTGCGAGACGGACAAGTATGGAATTTGGTTAGAAATTTCCTACTCTATAGGAATCGAATGTAAGACGTGTCGTAAAGACCTTCGTGTTAAGGCAAATCGTTGCCTTGAGCATTGTCGACTCGAATTAAACTTTATGTTAGATAGATTATGGCCTTTGTGCAATATCAATTTAAAAGTTGCGTCGGGAGAATTTAAGCGCGGTGTCTAGGTAAGTCACCTAGCGAATGTAGTCCTGAACGTTGATGCTTTTGAATCGCATCGTGTGTCTTGACTTTTATTGATGATCGCGTGTGTATCAATTTGCATATGCTATAGAATTGCGAGAACAAGCACTAGATCCCAAGTCTGATCGAGAGTACGAGATGGCGAGTAATTGATAATAAGATGTTACATGTTAGCCTTGTTTTGATATCATACAACTGAGCTTGGCTGAAATGCATATATTGGTGGGACACCTAAAATATGTGTGATTCCAAACTAAGTTGTATGATCCAAACGATAGTGAGACGAGATCGTGAACGATCAAGTGAAAGCCTTGGAATGTAGTGTTGGTTTTGGTTCGAGGACGAACCTTGTTTTGAGTGGTATATTATATAATGCCCCGCTCTGCATGGTGCATTATGCTGAATCGTTGACTCGAAGAGTTGTGTTGACCCGATTGTGTATAGATGCGAATCGATAGAAGAGTTACGTTGTCTCGAGAAATGCATCGATGCGAATCGATGCAAAGAGTTACGTTGACCCAGGAACGCATCGAGTAATATCGATGCAAGTGTTAAGTTGGCCCAAGGCAAGGCATTTAGTCGGTTCGAAGATTCTAAGAAATCGAATCAACGCAAGGTGTTTGACCCATTCGAACAAGTATTGATTTTAGTTGGTTTCGTATGCAGGCTATGCGTTTACGCTAAAATATTAGAGGTCGGCATTTTGCCTTATTCAGAAAAGGTTCTGCAAAACCAATCGTCGCCTTGCGACGGACTGAGGTGCTAGTACGGTAAACCAAATCGGTCATATAATTCAACGAAGCATGAAGTGGTCGAATGGCCAAGTCAGGAGAGTTGGCCGTGCAACGAAGTTATGAAATCGAGCCGCATCAGCTCGGCGATACGACAAGGCGTATCGGCTCAAGGTGGGGGGACATTGACTTCTCTTTTCTACTCCTTCATACCTAAGTAAAATATATATCATTGCATGCTGAGTTAACCTATCGACGCCGCGGGTGTGGCTCGATAGAGAGATAAATATAGTACGTGTCGAACAATAGATAGAACAATTAAAATGAATCGTACAACAAATGTACGAGTCGTTGTGAAATATTGAATATCGCAAAGGCGAGCACCTCGGCACGCAAGCCATGAGAACATGGGATAATTGTATCGACGAGTGCCTCAGTGCACAAGTCATTCGTGCCCCATACATGAGTTAGCATGCTAGAACATTAAAAGACTATATCGGCGCGAGTGCCTCAATTGCACTAGCTATAGAACATTGAATACCCTATCGAGGCGTGCCTCAGTTGCACGAGTCGGAGGGATGGAACATAAGTATAACGCATTGAACACTAAGGTGTAGAACATAGAAATACGGCTTCGAGGCGTACATCGAATGCACGATACAAGGAAAGACGAATAACTACATCAAAGTGTGCGTGGCTGTACGAGACTCACAAAAGATGGCGTCGTTATGTAGAAGAGAACAATTGTGGCATGGATGTAACATAATTATCGATGCGGCATGGTGCCTTCGAAATATTCATGGCCTTCGGGGCGTTCGTTGAGAATATTGGGGAGTTGCACCAATTAAAATAGAGATAGGCAAACTTGTTTGGTTGTATGAAAGATAAGATGCGTTGCATGTCAAATGGACTTAAAGATATGAAGAAGCCTATGCACGGGCATCCCTCGAACGTGGTACGCCAGGGCGCTGGGACCGTTCGACCGTTGAAGGATATTGGATAAAGTTGGTATTGTTGGTGCACTTTCATATAGACGGTTAGCGACGTGTTATTGAATGTGATAAGCCACTTACCAAGTATTTCGGGGTCCTATGATTTGTTTGGTTAGCAAGCGCACAGAGTGATCATCGTCTTTCATATGTCATTTGAGAAATATAAGTCCATTCTAGCCCGAAAGCTAGTGACCTCATATAGTTAAGGGCGATGGGTTGAAAGTGCAAGGTACACACATATCGTGCACATATAGATCCTGAATAGAGGGCACTATAACATGACAGAAAAAGCTAATAGCTATTCACATTGTGTTGGTACAAGGGCGTGTGTGTCGATGTTGGTAAGAAGTCACTAAACAATACGAGATTGCTTACCTGTTTACTTATGCGAATTGAACAACATGCTTGCCATGATAACATGCTTTTACAGTCTTCGAATATGCCATGAACTGATCCTAAGGAGAACATAGAAAGAGAACAAAATTGTATGTTTGCATGAATCAATACAATACTAAATGTCGGTTTGTTAAGTGGGTCTTTGATCAGTACAGCGAGGGCGAAAGTACTAATCCCCCTAGTTTGTTAGCAGGTTCAGGGAATGGTCTAATCGCGGCGGAGCTTCGCTTGAACGCGTTGAGGCTTGGAATGCCGAAGTGTATTGAGGTATGCGACCGCGTTGACGCTCGGACATGCAACAGTATTGATGTGACCGAGATATAGAGGCATGATGTATGGAACGGTGAAATCCTTTATGGGAAAGAGAGAACCTGAGTGTTGTAGCCAATCCGGCATATATTGTTGGGCTATTGAAAGCCTTTGTAATCTTCGTTCATTTATCAATAAAGAAAATTATTTCATATACTCCGTTTTCGTTCGTTGCTAATTGAAAAATCAAAGATAACCATTTGAGAACTTTTCATCTTACCTTGTACGAGTGCAACTCCAGACTCATACGACATCACGCCCCAGCGAGGACGATGATTCGGATAAATCAATACGAGGACGAACAATTTTTTGGGTCGGGGCGTGACAAGTAGGGCGCGTCGTAACGCTATATAATCGTCCTCCATGGTTTCAATATCACCAATGACCACATATAAGATAGATTGCATGCTCACCTATTGTCTTGTGCAAGTGGTAAGTATTATATCTATTTTATGTAAGAAAAAGCACGGCCATGGTAAGATAAGTTAAAATTAGTTATGTTTTTCTGCTTAAAATGTTGCCTTCGATATGAACTGCAAATCATATAGTTATAAAAAGCAAGATCATTTCGTATGCCAAAATTCTTAATAAGCAGTGTCGGTTTAGACGAGTGGGTTCGTCCCATCCACTAGCAAGTGTGCTAACCCCCAACTCCCCAGGTGCTGAGCATGTTGCGGGAGCTCAATACTAGACCTGAAGCTGAAGAACGGGAGGTGCACGAAGCTCTCCTATTTTGAAGTATTTTGAACCCCAATTCAGAATCGAAGGGCTTTTGTTCAAATGTCTAGAGGGGCACGAATGCATGGAACGACAAGGATTATTTTATGACAGCTTGTCGAGAGTTTTTCTTTTGTGTTTCAAAGATGTAGCCGCAATGGCATATAAAATATAAAAATGACCTTGTACATATTTTGCAAGTTTTATGAATGAAAATCTAAATTTCTTCCTATTCTGTGTCTTCAACTCTCTGCTCTGTTTAGTTTCAACTAGTTGTCTCAAAAGAATAATCAAACTCACATTCTTGCCTTGTACAAGTCTAATATAGACTTATACGACATCACGTCCCGACTCGTGGGATCAATTTATCTCGAGTCAAGGCGAGGATGACCGATTTGACGAGTCGGGACGGGACACTGCATGTGTAGTCTTAGCTAAAGCAACTGTCAAAACAACTTGTTGCTATTGTGCCTTCTTGCTTATGGCCTTCTGAGGCCTAGTCTCGACCAATACTGCGGCATGTGAGACTCGGGACTTAGAACTAGTATATCTTTGAAGCTCTATGCTCAATCTATTATGAAATCTCTTAGCCTTCTCCTACTTTGTCGAAACTAAGCCAGGGGCAAAATGACTTAACCGACTGAAATCGGCATCGTATTCTTCTACTCTCGTACTCCCTTGTTCCAAGTGTAGGAATTGGTCGTAAAGTGTGTCTTTGGTGGTGTCCGAAAAAATAATTTTTGTTGAACAGCTCATTGAATTCCTCTCAAGTCGAATTAAGTCCCAGTCGACGCTCTTCTACTGCACACCAATCATAGGCATTGCCTTCTATCTGAAGTCTAACCGTTGTTATCCATAAATATACAAACAACTGGAAAGCTCTCAAGAAATTTTGGTCTGCACAAGCCAGTTTGTAATTCCTAAAGAGTCTTTGGTACTTTTGAAGGTTGAGGGATTCATGTTGCAAAATCCCTCGATAGTACCTATAGAGGCTTTGGGTGCTCAGGTCAGGGCTGTCTCGAAACTCCTTCTAATGAAATTATTTTGTTGCATCTTGGCCTGCATTATGCCCTGAAAGAACTGGTTCGCTGGAGTCCCATCTGCCTGAGGCATGGGCTGCTGTTAGGGCATGTACGGAACAAGTATTTTTATAGATATTGGGGTGGATATAGTGGTAGATACTGAGGCAGATACGGGATGGAAACTGTTGTGGAAAGTGGGATGGATAGGTTGGCAGGGTGGCAGGTACTCTTCTTGAGGTACAAGGTGTTGGAGGGTCTGGTTGTCCCCCTTGGGATGTTGGGACTTGTTGATGCTGCTGAGTAGTAGGTGGTGTCATCACAGGCTATGATGATGGTCCTGTTGGTGTTGGTGTGGTTGGGGACATGGTTGGAGGTGGCTGATCCGATGGTCCCTCTGGAGTGGTTGAATCCCCAGCGGTAATAACGAGAAGGGTAATACAACAACTATAAAGATTCATCCTTTTGGCACGGAATATAAGATTTACGTTAGGACAAGATCAAGCTAGATGCAATCAAGCAGTCAAATGAGAGTTTGAAATAGAAATCAAGGAAGACGATAAAGCATGTGGATGAGATCCTAATTTCTAATCCTATATGTAGGCTTGCTCGGTATAGTAATGTAACCGAAACAATATTTTCTCGACCTGTATGGGCCACCACAAAAGCATGTGACGACCTAGCCCTAATATACATAAGACTAGGAATACGTACATAGGCTTTTCCAATATATGGAACCTATGAATACACACATAAGCCGTATTATATCAACTCATGCTTATATTAATATTCCATGGTCATACACAACAACTATATCTCATCCCCAACGATAAATAAAAGAAATAACTAATCAAATATCTCAACTTAAATATAGCCGAGTGAAGACAAATCCACTATCGAGCGACTGAATGAAATCTACTAAAATAAATGAGATAAAGAAACCAACTACATAATTCCATCAACTAAAATGAAGAATCAAATAGACTTCAAGGGTGAGACCTCCTCGGCTGCGAATTAAGAGTCTAGTCCAGAACCGTACTCCTTAGGATACTGCCCATCGTCTACCTGAAAAGATCACCAGGTCCTCAGAGGGACATAACAAGATACATAATACCATGCTATATGAACTGTCAGGTAGATAAATAACGGTGCAAAAGACTAACCTAGACAATAAAATATGCAAAAGGGTATCTAACCGTCTATCATGAAATTAGAGGACAACTTTCACACGCATGGATAAGATTTAGGCTACTTGTGTACATATATATACTGTCATCCAGTCATTTGTATCTGGCCGTAACATTCCAAAACGTCAGAGGGTATCTGCAATTTGTATCATGCCATAGTTTCATCCGGAGATTATGGTCACTTGTTTGGCTTTCATACGCACTAGTGATTGTCCTCTCCTAAGATTCCCACACAGACCAAGTCATGTCCATAATCTGTCTAGTTTTGTAACTGCTTGAGTCTCTAAATCCTAATCATAGCAGTTACGATCGTCTTTTCGTCACACGATTTCTTATATATTGATGGCCAGTCAAATATGTAAGTCGTGTCCCTAGAAAAATATCTCAAACCGTGTAATATGTGTATTATGGCTAAAGGAGATATAAGGATATCCCATAATAAGAATGTAGTTTTCTAAAACTAAGTCAACATGCATACAATAAAAGAAAGCAACGGAGAACGACTAATACAATCGTTTGCACCCAAGTATGATGTTGACACACAGTTTATAATATGAACTAAACAAATATGAAACAAAAAAATAAATACTAAAAATAAATAATATGAGCAGCAAATATAGCAAGATATCTTGCCTGGTGGTTGTTGGATATTTTGACGACGTCCAGCAGATGAGATCAATAAGTCAAAAGAAGCTACAAGGGTAAAACTTTCGTAAACATCCCTAGATGCTGAAAAAAAATATTACCAATGCTTTACAAACACTTTTGGAATAAAAGAAATGACTAAGATTGACTACCTATAAGTCCAATTCTGGACATAGGGGCAAAATAGTAATTTCGGATCAAAATAGTGTCTGTCGTTGGATCTACTTTGCACCGAAAAGCGTACTGAAACCTATGGTCTCTAAAGTCATCAAATTATATCCATTTTTTTGATACAAACTCAACGGTAAATCCAATTTTGGATTCCGATGTGTTGTGCACAAAATCATCCATTAAATCGGATGGTGGGCCCGCTAAAACGGTGATCTGGTCAACTGTTTCTGAATCGGACCAAACTTGGCTCACATGACCATAAAAATGACACAAGTTCAATGGCGCAAGTTTCATCACGATGTGACGAGTGTGCACAAAGAAAATAAATTTTATGGAAAAGGCCGATAAGGTGTTCTTCGACGGATACGGGTCGAATTCGTCTCACATATGCGACCTAATTCGAATTCTGTCAAAGCCGACACATCCATAATATCCATACGCACTTTTTGATACCCTTGGGTTGCGATCATGTCGTCCGGTTTGTCGGGACGGATCCCGAATCGGTGTTTTTAGAGTTATAAAAACTATTTTTTGTTATTTTGGAACTAATTTAAAACAACAAATAATTAACAAGAATAAAATTAAAATTAGGTTTTACTCTCGTTCAGGTTGTCTAAAAGTTTGTTCAAGTGGAATTCAAAAATATCAAGTATCCTGACAGAAAATGGATTTCCAAACGAGACATTTAGGACGGATTTTTGTTCTATTTTCGGTTCTAAAAACAAAAACTTTCGAGAATTTTGGTCTCGATTTTTGCTAGATTTAGGTTGGTTTAAAAAGAATCTAATTTGCAGGGATTACAGTGGGTAAGCTAGGTTGCGCATAGGATCAAGTAGATTGATATTTCATCGAGTATAATATGAGAAATTTGAGTCGAAAGCGGGGTACCTCTCAGTCGAACTATATTTCGACAGAGCTCTACTCTCTATCTTCTCCGATGAATTTTGGCGATTGTGGCGGATCAACGGCAATGACAGGCGGCGCAAGGGATCCGACAAAGTCGTGGGGATGTCTGGGACACTCTGGTTCTTGGAAATTCATAACACGAGGTTAGGTTTCTTGGGCTTTCTTGAAAAGTTTGCGAATGGGTTAGTTTATATATACTAAAGTTTAAATCCAAATTGTCGTCGATTTAGAATTGGTGTTCGGATAGGATTGATTTTATTTAGAAGAGGATAGGATCAGGATTATGTAGGAAAAAATTGGGTTCAACTTGATTCAAATTTGACCAAGATTTAAGGATATCAAAATCTTAAAATCTTTTACTTTTTCTGACACAGAGGTCAGGCTCGGGGGAAGAAGAAGGAAGAGTGCGCGACACGGTTCACTTCTTAATTTTTTTTATAAACCTATATATATATATATATATATAATATATATTTTTTTATATATATATATATATATATATATATATATATATATTATATAAAACTAAATTCCCAAATCCAAAGAATATTATATTCCTAAAAAATTATTAAAAAATAAAAACACAGATTTATTTATAGAAGAAATCATAATATATGTTTTCAATATAAATCATGTAATAAAACCCTATATATTTAACATATACTTTAATCATACCAAAATAAAAATTCTAATCAACCTAAAATATTTAAAATATTCTAAAAAGAATAAACAACCCAAAATATTTACAACCTATTTTTCTAACATAGGTATATATTTATCTAGTATAAATATCCCCTATTTAATATTTCATAATGAATATAAAAGAAACATTTACTATAATAAATAATAATTACTATATGACCAAATGTGATTAAATGAGAATAATTAAAACTAAAATAATTAAATAAGTACTTTCTAGGTTTTTAGAGGCTTACAGCTAATAGGCTAGTTATAGCACATGACTTCACTAGCAGTGTCATACTTCTAGTCAACCTACATAACAAAACTTAGCCATGACTAAGACTATTTTTATATAAAAATTGCTTAAAATATAAAAAACTCAAAATTATTATTTTAAGAAAAATATGAAATAAAAAATTTTAAAAAATTAGGGGGCTTACAAGATATTCGGGGTCTAGTGTGGTACTTTCCAGAAATACTGAACCGGTATTCCAACAATAATCTAGTTCGGGTATTCGACAATATATTTGTAAGTCGACGAGTCAGGATTGCCTGATGGTTTATTTTATTTTAGATGTGACCCACATGAGTTATGGTTAATCCATTTGAGTGGTTCTTATGTGTTATAGGTCTGACTCGGGGAATAAGGCATGTCAAGATCTCCTAATTGGATTATGACTTATTTGCTCCCTGTAAATATAAATCAAAGAAAAAAATGCCAAATAGCTTTTCTAGGGTTCAAGGAGATTCCATCGTTCTAAGAGCAACAAAACATAGGCCTTCCACTTCAAGATAGAAGAGAGGGCATTTGAGGAGGGAGTGTACTCTTCTCCTTCGAGGTCGTCTGTCATATCCCTATTTTTAAAATGCGTATATGATTGTATCTTGTATTTACATGATTTTAAAATTTTGTATTTGTTTAAATTTGTATTTATATATTTTTTAAATTTCTAGATCTTGATTCGAGGCCTGACTTTTGTTTATTCATGTTGTTATTAAATTATTGTTGGTATTTTATAATTATTGTTGGTGTACATTTTATTACATTATTTATAGTATTACTATTGTTATTATTATTATATTATTATTATTATTATTATTATTATTATTATTATTATTATTATTATTATTAACTACCTCCCTCTCTAACCTAACCCCTCTCTCTCTCACCCTCTACCTACTCACCATCAGCCGCACCCCTCCCCTTTCTCTCAGCTCTCCTCACTCCCCCTACTAGAGCAGCCCCCCTCTTATCCGCTCATCTCTCTCCCCCGCTCACTCCTCTCTCCTAGCCACTCTCTCCCATCCTCTTCTCTCCGCCTCACTGCTCTCTCCTTCTCCCCGAACTCCCTCTCCTTTTCGCCCCTGCGTCCGACCCGACCGACTCCGCCACGGCCACCACCCTCACCACCATCATCATCGTCGTCTCCCTCAACACCATCATCATCGTTGTCTCCCTCAACCACCATCTCCATGGCCGACCACCACTGCGGCCATCACCTCCGCTACCGTCATGGCCGACCCCTCACCGTTGTAACCAGCACTTATTCTCCTCCACCTCCAGCCACCACTCGACCCGCGGTCGCCGTCGCCTCCAGCCCAACCTCCTCCACCGCGACCATTACCAATATTCGCAGCACCGTGCTGCTGTCCGCCTCCATCGTAGAGCCGACCCGACCCGACCTGGCCGACAACTTCCCGGTGAGCTCCTTTAGCTTTCCCTCTCCCTCTCTGTCTTCTCGGCGGCCAACGCGTCCATCGCGAGCACCGCGCCAACCTTGCGCTGTGTGTTTCTTGGGAACGAGCCCCCTAGTTCTATGTGCCTCGAGCAACGTGCTGTCTCGAGCAGTGTGATATCTCGTACAGCGTATTGTCTTGGGCAGTGCACCCTCGGTTGGTGCACACCTTTTATTTTTTGTGCCACCTCGGATATGCGTCTCGAGCTTCGTGCATGCCTCGAGCAACGGGATGCTCTGGGTCCCGCGTTGTTTGAGTTGTGTGCTATCTCGATTTGCGTGCACCTCGGTGTGCATGTTTCCTCATTTTTGTGCCGTTTCGATCCACTTGTTTCCTTGTACAGCAGGACGCCTCGAGCCCCGTGTACCATATTATCTCGGGTTGCGTGTTGTTTCGATTCATGTGCCTCGGCCTTTGTGCCTACCTCGTGACCCGTGATTACCGAAGACTTGCTTACCTAGCCGAGCCCTCTAGGTAAGTATCCCTTGCTCATCGACGGCTCTTGCCCCCTCTACTAAATTTTATTGCATTTACTTCATTTTAATTACAAATGTATAACTGTGAGTAGTGTAGCATAGTAGGACTGCCATGATGATAACTTAGATAGCTTTGTTCGATACCGGGTCAGGCCGTATCGGACAACTCGGATGGGTTATCCACACCTCCGAGGAAACAAGCACGACTCACGGTATGGATTGTCCCCATATTCATGTGTTCGACTCGCGATCGGGTAACGGCTTAGCTAACTGTTTTCTGTGACTATGCTTGTGGTTTGGACATGACTGTGGGTCTTGATGCGCCCTACGTGGCGATTCTTGTTCCATGTGTTAGCTTGGCGCCCAATACGCATCGTAGCACTTCTGGAGGCCAAGACTTAGTGTTCTCGGCTACTGTTTGGTTTGCAGTACGTATTTTATTATTACTGGAACTCGGGACTTAGTATTCTCGGTTAGTAATTCTGCGGCGGGTCTCGCCAAATTAATTTAGCCCAAATTTGCTGGGAGCTCCTTCTAGAATACAAAGGAGACTCTGCCAAATTTTTCCAGAATTCTCGACCGGGAATTTAGTTCGAAGATTTAGACAGAACCGTTCTTTTTGTTTGCTGAACCAGACACATGTACGTTTGTCGTAGTACAGTTTACCTGATTTCAGTATCTGCTAGGTAGACTCATGACTAGATTAGTCGCCTAGCTACTTGACCTGTCTTGTCCGTTGGAAGCGTGAGGTGCGCAGTTCCACTCGGGAGACGGTCTGCAACCCTGGTCCTTGTTTGGTTTAAGGGTTGTTGAATCTGCTCCAGAGCGATTCGTACAATCCTTGCCATTTTTCTGACGATATTAATTAATATATTTTTGTCCCCTGACCATTCATTCTAGAGTTATCGTAGTCTAGCTAGATAGGGCTGACAGTTGTCCTATGTATCGGGATTATGACCTTGGATATGTCTGAGGGTTGAGTATTATGTGGAGTATGATTCTCGGAATATTGATTTGATAGACTCATGTGGACTCTTTGATAGTGTTGCCATTTCCATTTTGATATTTTATTCTGATAAGATATGACCATTTGGATTCCTGGATTTGATGATTGTACGAGTGTTTCGCGGAACGAGGAGAATATAGAGGGCACCATTACATGATTTTTACTCGACTTTCCAAACGTCCAAAACTTGGTTTGATTTCTATATCTTGATAGCTGTGAGACTTGTTTGTTGATAGCTTGTGATCATTGATTCAGAGAATTCTTGTGAGCCAGAGGGCCTAGCAGTGTTTATAGTGATTAGCTTGGTATTTGGTGATCGTCTTTCCTGACATGATATTTATTCCATCCTAGATGGAAGACTCATGATAGATTGATTCGGTAGATAGATCGACTTGATGATTTAAGCTGTAGGCTCCCATGTACTTGAGATGCTATTCTAGTAGAGATCCCGACTATGTACCTGACTTGATATCCATGCCATGATATGGGCAGATAATTTCATGTGACTGAGAAATTTGTTGTTCCTAACATGACTACTTGTATCCGTGCTATAAGTCCAGTTTACCCTTTGAGGTACTGGCCCTAATTTTATACTGAGTGCTCCTTGTCTACTGGCACTTTGAGGTGCTATTTCCTTGATTATATTGTACTGCGGTGCAATCTTGATATTCTAGCTATATGATATGATTCCCTGCATGGGTACCTTAGTAGTTGGATTGTATTCTTAGCGTGGTCAGGATTGCTTGCTTGCTTGTTGCATAACATTGAGAATGAATCACAACTGGAACTATAGGTGCCGAAGTTGATTCTTACTTAGCATTCCTGTACTGAGGTACGACATCTAGGGGGATGTTTATGTGACCACGGCATGTGATTCTGGATAACTGTAGGGATAATCTAGGTAACTTAAACTGTTAGAAGCATTGGAAGGGAACGGAATCCCGAGATCGTACAATACTAGGCTTAATACAGACATTAGTCACGATTTGCAGGTTGGCCGCCACGGATGTTGTTATCGTCGCACTAGTGGATGGCAGTATCCGACTACTATTATGTACTATGTACTTCTCTTGCTCGCACGGTGGCCTTACGAGGGACCGGTGCTTATCTTGTCTTGTTATACTTGGCCCCGCTAGCCCTGCTGGGATGGCACGATCTGAGGATTCCCAAACTTGCATTGTTGGGGTAACTCAACATCCACATAGAAAGTTGTAGGCATTTTAGTGGTCACTTATTCTTCTAAATTATTTGGCTTGTTGCTTGCATAGCTGGCTGATATCGAGTTCCAATTGGCGATGTAGACATTATTGGATGTTAGGGAGATTGTGATGATTGTTGGTTATTTAGCTACATTAGTTATGGATTGTTATCGTGCGTTGGTACCGTACGATTCTTACCCTCATTTACTGTTCATATATGTTCTGCCTTATATTTTATCCTGCTGGCTTTTCTTCGCCCATCCTTGAGCCTTCCTTTCTGGTACTTGCTGCGATTGGCTTGACCAACTCTGGATTGTTCCCAGATTGCTTGTGATCGACCCTGTGGATCTTCCAGACTTGACTTGGAGGATGTGCTTCAGTTCCAGACTATGCTAGGAACTGTAGGAATGTATACTCGACTACATTATTATCCTATACTGTAGATTTCCTAATTATCATATAAGTATTTCCTGCTTTTCATATGATTCTCTCTCTTAATTATGATTTCATTGTAATTGCCTGTGGATATGAGATCGGATTTAGGCCTAGATTGATTACATGCTAGGATACCCAACAAGATTGACAGCCGTAATCGCCGTATGACGTATTCGTACCTTATACGGTGTAGCTGGCCTATATCTATCCTCGTATTTCGGTACTGGGGCTTGACATCATCATATTTGACACAAATGACAGCAATTACTAAGATTATAATATCTTGTAAAGGTTTGAGGTTTATTTGCACTCTCTATTTTTGTATCCTTCTATTGAGAAGTTTAAGAAAGATCAGGGGATAAAGGAGACCACTTTAAAATATTTGCATTTTTCTACTAGAATATATACGCGTGCCTTGCACATCTTCATAATATTTGGGAAGAATAAACTATATCTTTTACTACTTGAGAAAAGAGTAAAGTACTCCCTTAATGTTTTTTACTAGGAAGAGCACACAACACCCCTCTTTGATTGACTTTTTTTCTTCTATACATCATTATCTATCTATCTAGGTTAAATATAATGAACAATTTTAATTAGTGAACATAAACAAAAATAATTTTAGAACAAAAACTTCAACGATGAAACTCTAACTTTTTTATACTATAATACTAGCATATATGCACGTACTTTGCATGTATTTTAACCTTATTTTAATTAAATTTTTGTACTTGAAAAAGTAAAAGATACATAATTACCTAGCTTCCCTTATTAAATTTAATGAACAATTTTAATTAGTAAAATTAGATAAAAATATATTTGGAAGACAAAAATTTATGAAAAAATTAATTTTTTATTATTATAGTATTATAGATATAAAAGTGTAGATTAAATTGAAGATTATACTATGTTATTCCCAAAACGGATCTAGATGTTAGAACGATCAAAAAACAGAAACTTCAGCAAATAAATTTGCTCTCTACTTTGATTTAGCAACAAACATAAGCAGATACTTCGGCAAATAAAATTTGCTCTCTGTTCTGTGTATGTAGGATTTTGGAGACTTTTTGTAAACAAGTTTGCTCTTCTAATTTTCAAAGGCTACTTGGTGAAGAAGATGAAGAAGGAAGGATGAAAATAAATCTACTAGGGTGATGAGAATCATTGTTACTCAAAGCAAGATTCACCCTACTGCGATCTGCTTCCAAGAACCAGCAAGTTCTTAGGGGACTTCGGAATGCTCATCGTTACCTCATGTACAAACTCGTCGAATTCCTTTGGACTCTAAAGGCAGCGGTCACACAACTCTCTTCGTCTATCAATTTTGGAGTAAGTCTTAAATGAGGTACGAAGAGAGTATTTATAGAGCTGGGTGGAAGCCTTAATCCTAATCCTGGCCGCCAACTGATTGCTAAAGGTTAAGAGCGAATAAAGGAAAGATTTGACTGAATTAAATTTAAATTCCATAAAAGATGGATATGAATAATTGACTCAATCTTTCCATAACCGCTCAAATCTTCCACTCAGCCAGATTATGTGCCAACAACGCCCATGTGCCCAACAGCATATCAGCCCAGGCGCCTGCATACACTCGCTCAACAGCACATGCGCACAGCCCCACAGCGACACATACACGTAAATGCATATACGCACATAGCCGCGCATAGCCCACGCATGCTCCCGTGCATGCACCTGCGCATGCCTTCGCCCATGCGCCTAGCACATGTGACTCGCACATAAAACTAGCATACGAGCGCAACAATAGCACATAAAGCGTCATGCGCCAATGCTAACGTGCTAAGTACAAAGTGCGCCGACAAAGTGCCACTTTGCGCCCTTGAGCCCGAGTCCGAGTCTCAGTCCCAGCATGAGTCCGAGTAGCTAATCATTTTTTTCTACTAGAAAAATACCCCCACATGGCGCCCATGTGCCCCATCACACCTAATGTGCACATCTCAACATGGGCAAAGCTATATATTGAGATATTCACTTTTTGGTGTGAGCAATATGGGTACTATTTGCCTAGAACCAAAGGCATAATACCAACAATTTCCTACATAACTCAATATATGGGTGGAGCGATCCTCACAGTGGCGGCCCATCATGTATTAGGATAGATGTCGCTTCGACTTGAACATTCCCGTATGGGTCAAACAATAGTATGATATAAGAATTGACTAAGCCTTAAATTATGTACCATAGCTGCAATTCTTACCACTCATATAATGACATCAATTGTACTTCTGGTTGCTCATTAAAGTCCCTGTGCCTACCTGGTTTCGGTGTATGTATATTAGGTGTCTCTCAAGAGACATCCCATATCTTTTTCGGACACTTTAGGTGAGTTCTTTTAAAGAGTATTGACATGAAGCCTTTAGCTTCCTTGCGGTGCTACGCTTCTATGACATGGCTCAAAGCTGAGGATATACCTCACTATGGTGTCATACAACTGTAGCATGAGGTTCAGCCTCTTTGTAGTGTCAACCTACACAGCATGAAGCCTTTTGCTTTCTTGTGATGTTATGCCACAGTGACATGACTCGCGAAGCCGAGACTTTACCCTTTCTAGTTACCTCTATGGTGTCACACCACTATAGCATAAGGTCCAACCTCTTTGTAGTGCTACATAACATTCTTCATTCTACAATATTAGGCTACTTGTCTATGTGCGGTGTTACGCCGCTATGACATGGCCCGAAGTCGAGGCTTAACCCTCACGAGGTACCTCTTAGTGGTGTCACCCTACTGTAGTATAGAGTACTATGCTCCTTTATAGTGCTGTGCTACCCATGCTTCCTGTAAAGCATGCCGACGTTCCAAATGCCTGGTAACTCATTAAGCCTTCCAAGCCATCATCCCACAAGAGTTCTATACAAAGAACAAACAATAGATAATAGTGATTCTGGGTCCATAATCGCTCAAAATCTCAAAGGGCTATCCAATGTTCTTGATATTATCCTAGTTGATGGTCCTTCCTTGAACCAAAAGATTGATACTTAGTAGATTTTTTTTTGAACTAATAGCATCAAACTTTATGGTAGATTTACAAAAACACAATATCAGAATGTCTTCAAGCCTATTTTTCTTGCCATGTCTTCAACCAGCTGGCGCTTGAGACCTTTAAGGAAAGGATACGTCAGATTCTTCTGGCTCTGAACATCAACTACGATAATGACTCCTCTTTTGACAAGATCATTCACCATCATATGCCTCAATCACACAATCATCTTCTTGCTAATGAAGAGGTCATTTAATGCCACCACTGCACACCAACTATTGGAAGATCATACATGAGCTTTCGAAGCTCACTACCAAAATTCATCGCTTTAGCGACGGCCTGTTAGCGACGGATTAAGTCCGACTATATACTGACGGTTTATCGTCTAATCACATACAATATTTTTTTAATTTTAAGGATGAAAAGCTGTCGCACACCCGTCGGAACGACGTCGGCGAAGTAGTGATGGACAATGTATTCGTCGCTAGGTAGTCACTCCTTAGTCAATATTTGCGTGAGAAAATGTTAAAAAAATTATGAGAAATTAGGCGACTACGTAGCGACGGATAGTCCGTCGCCCAGCTGATGAGTTTTAGCGACGGAACCTGCAGCCGTCGCTACGTAGTCACTCAGATGACGGGAAAATATATAAAAATTCGGGGAAATTGACTACTTGGCGACGGATATATCCATCGACAGTCCGTCGCTAAATTGCCAGCCCTAACTTAAATTGAACCGACGAGAGGGGGAATTTCATTCGAACGAAATTCATCTCTCTCCTCTCTCTCTCTCTCGGAGCTCTCTCTCTCTCTCAAAGGTACTCTCTCTCTTTCTTGGGGTTGTGGGCGGCGGAGGGGGGGAGGTAGCCGACGGTGGGGGGGAGGTAGCCGGCGGTGGGGTCGGGGTGGAGGGGAGCCGTGGTGGGGGGGTGGTCGGCTGTGGTTGGAGGCCGCGGGGGGGGGAGGGGCGGATGGGGGCCGCGGGGGTGGGTGGGGCGGAGGTAGCCGGCAGTGGGGGGCGGAGGGGAGCCATGGTGGAGGGGGTGGTCGGCTGTGGTGGGAGGCGACGGGAGGGGGAGGGAGGATGGAGGCCGCGGGGGTGGCGGGGGGATGATCTGTTTTATTATGTTGGTTGATGATTGGGATGTTGAATGTTTGAATGTTTGGATAATGTTGAATGTTTGGATAATTTGTGTTATTTTTTTTGGTGGATGTTGTGTGAACAGAGAATGCTCTGTTTTGTGCAAAAAAAAATCAAAAAAATCTCAATTAGCGACGTACCCATGACTACCAACCGATGAAATATCTGTCGCTAACTGGGACTATTCCAAGTTCCCGACGGATGGCGACTACTCACCGACGGAATATCCGCCGCTAACTGGGACTATTCCACTTTAGCAACGGATGGCGACTACTAACCGACGGATCATCCGTCGGCAAGGTTCTGGAAATATGAAAAAATCACATAATGGGATGGACGGATATTCCGTTGGTAGACCGTCGCTAGTTGTCGGTAAAAGTTTAGCAACGAATAATCCGTCACCAAATCCGCGACTGGTCGGCGACAGAGTAGCGACCTATACCGACGGAATAGCGACAGAATATCCTTCGCCATGGTTCTGGAAATATGAAAGATTCACAGAACCGGGTCGACGGATTACCGCCACTATTCCGTCTCTAGGCCGTCGAATAGCAGCGACTACAAGCGATGGGTTAGCGACGGAGTTTGCATATCAGACACTCTCTGATACGCGTGTACCGACCATTTAGCAACGGATTAGCGTCGGATATTGCGTATCAGATACTCTCTGATACGCAATTACCGACCATTGTAGCGACGGATACGGCCGTCGCTAAGGCGATGTGTCATTAACTTTCCGATACGCGCTTTGACGAAAATCTGTCGACAATTCGTCGCGAGATGTACGAGTATGGTTGACGAAAATTCGTCCCGAAATCGTCGCTGGGCGACAACTTGCGACGGATTATTTTTAGCGACGAGGCTTTTCCCGACGGATGTTTTTGCCCAAAATCCGTCGGCCATCCGTCGTATTGCCTTTATCGACGGCCGGGCGACGGATACGTCCGTCGCTAAGGCGATGAATTATGGTAGTGGCTATTCTGCTTTATCCGCTGCAGTCATTAGTGCATAGAACTCAGATTCCATATAGGAGTATGAGGGCATAGTCTACTTCTTCGACTTCCATGATATAGCAGCTCCATCCATGGAGAATATATATCCTCATATGGACCTTTCATTCTTTACTTCTGAGCACCAGCTTACATCACTAAGGCCTTCCACTACTGTTGGAGCTCTGTAGTAGTGTTGTGCATACTTCTGAGTCCACTTGAGGTATCTTTTTACTCTCTTCACAGCTTTTAGGTGCTTCATACTTGGATTACTTGTGAATTGACTTAACATCTCTATGGCAAAAGCTATGTCAGGCCATGTGGCAGTAGTCGCATACATCAAACTCCTGATGACGCTTGAATACACCAGTTGTCTAACGCTTTTCCTTGGATTTGGCTTCAGCTTCTTGTCAAACCTATATGGCCTGTCGACCCCTGGAAGATCATGATACCCATAATGTGTGAGCATATTCTCAATGTAATGAGACTGTGATAAGGCAACTCCAGTTTTTGTAGAAGATGATTGTTTTCCCTAGGATAACATCAGTTTTCCCTAAGTCCTTCATGTTGAAGTTAGACAATAAGAACTTCTTTGTCTTCGTGTCACATGCTAAATCTGTACCTAAGATCAGTATGTCGTCCACATATAGACAAATGACAACTCATCTTCCATCATCAAATTTTGTGTACACATACTTGTCCGTCTTGTTGATCTTGTAGCCTTTTGATCTTATGACTTTGTCAAAATTCTCATGCCACATCTTGGGAGCTTGCTTCAGACCATATAATAATTTTACCAACTTGTAGACTTTGTATTCAAGACCCTTGACAACAAACCTTCTGGCTGTTGCATGTAAATATCTTCGGTCAGCTCACCATTCAGGAATGCTATTTTAACATCTATATGATGAATAACTACCTTATGAATTACACTTAGAGCAATTAACATCCTCATGGTCGTCATCCGTGCAACTGGAGCACATATGTCGAAATAATCGATCCCCTGCTTCTGAGAAAACCCCTTGGCAACTAACTTTGCCTTGAACTTGTCAACAGTTCCATCGACCTTCAATTTCTTCTTGAATATCCATTTACATCCAATTAGTTTTGCTCCTTCAGGTAGATCAACCAACACCCACGTGTTATTGGAGATTATCGAGTCATACTCATCATTAATAGCCTCCTTCTAGAAGACATCTTTTCTGGTCTTCATCGCCTCATCATAGGTAAGTAAATTTGCTTCCACATGATAGGTGACGAAATCCTCTCCGAAGTTCTTTTGTCTTCTCACTCACTTAGACATAGGTTCAACGAGTTCTTGTTCAACAATTGTTCCTGCAACAATAACTTCTTTTTGGACTGTACTTTGTTAGGAGCTTCAGCCTCCTGTGCACCCATACTATTCTTCGAAATGTCTACGAGAATATTGTTCTTGTGCCTTGCAAATTTATCTTCAAAAAATTTTGCATCGCAAGATTCAATGACATGATTTAATTCAATATCAAGGAACCTCTGAGCACCAGTCTTCTCGGCATAACCCAGGAAGAATGTCTTCGTAGTCCTCGCTTCCAGTATCAGAATCTTCAAATCGAAAGTTTCACTTATGCCAGATACTCCCATACTCGAGTGACATTCAAGTTAAATCAGACCTTGAACCAGAGTTCATGAGGAGTGACATCAAAAGTTGCGTGTGGCACTCTGTTCAGAATGAAAGTAGCCGTAAGCACACCCCAGAAGCATTTGGCAGACTCACAGTTAATAACATTGAATTAAAAATCTCTATCGACGTTTTGTTCTTCCTTTGTATAATATAATTTGATTGACGGGAGTACAGAGCAGTCATCTCATTGAAAATTCCATATTTTCTACAGAACGATGCAAATTCATGAGACCTATACTCTCCACCTCGATCACTTCTGAGTCTTTTCAGTTATTGTTTGGTTTGACACTCGGCTTCAGCCTTGAAGTCCTTAAATTTTTCGAACGCTTCATCTTTAGACTTGAGCAAATAACGAATGTATACTTTGAGAAATTGTCGATGATGGTAATGAAATACTTTATCCTAGCCTTTATGGAGAACTATTTGAACTCACAGATATCTAAGTATACCAACTCCAGAAGACATATACTTCAGTTAACCCATTTGAAAGGTTTTAAATGATATTCATCTGCACACAGACCTCCCACTTCTCCACCGCTTTAACCCCACATTTGGAGATAAGCCCTAGATTAGGCATCTTGTTAATTCTTTTACAATGAACATATACTAGTCTATTATCCCACAACTCAAGAGAAAACCCAGAAGAAGAGACTGCATTTATCATCTCCATTGGAATTACAAGTTAAAGTTTAAACATCCCTTCGGTACAAAATATGTTTTGAAGTATGTTCCTTTATAAGACATAACTACCTGGCCATTGTTAATGTCCATACTCAAGCCTGTATTATGGAGCACAGTTACTGAGACCAGGTTATTGGCTATTATCTGTACATACTTCACATCCCGAAGCGCCAGCGACTTCCCCGAAGTCAATTTCAGTACCACCATCTCGATCCCCAGAACTTTAGCTTGTGTTTGGTTTGCCACCATAACCTTCTCATAAATAGGTTTTATGTAGTGAACTACTCCTTCTTTGAGGAAACATCATACGATGCCACCATTTCCTTTTAGGTTTTTTCTTGCAGTCCTTCTTGAAATGGGCTTGCTTGCTACAGTTGAAACAAGCCCCATGGTCCTTAGACTTTGGTTTGAACAGAGTCGAATTCACCTTCAGATGGTGAACGTCCTTCTTCTTATTATAGGGGGCTTTTGCTTCGCCTTATAGTTTCCTCCTTGCACTAAGTTGGCCTTGGCCAACTGTTTGGACAAGGTGTCCACTTTGAGTTGAGCCCTCTATCATGCCCCGATCTCGGAGAGTCCTTTCATCCTCTTTTTGGACTCTGTGGAACCATTCGTTCTCCATGCAAGCCTAATTTGTGCATGCACAAGGCCAAGACCTATACTATGAAAAAATAGACACGATAAACAATAATACAACGGAACATAATTGCAAATATTGAAGTAGCAGCGGATAATTTAGTAGAAAACCAAAGTGAACACAATAATGCAGAAATCAATCTATCTTTATTGATATCTTTTGAACAAATTATAAAGCTCTCATTCTCTCTCCGATTCATGCCATACTTAGCTTATAATCTCTCAGAAACTTTACATATTACAATGATCTCGCTCTATACATTACATCTCTTATATACAAAACCAACTTTGCAACAGATGACCATCTCTTGAACAAAAACCCATCTCTTTGCAGCTTTTCTGATTTATAGCTCATGAGGATAAGGCTCGGGCTGTCGTTTTGGACGATCCATCTCGATGCATCTTACACCTGCATGCAAACTGATGATGGGTCAGTACATTAACATACTAGTGATGTGAACAAAGGCTACATCGTCTGAAAAGATCACCAATTCATTTAGTGATGAAATATTTATGTGACATTGATCTTGCTACTTTCACCTACGTTCATTTCATGCAGTATAGAGTCAGATTACTTCTTTTGAAAACACTTTTGAAAAGCCATAATTCATATCGATTCAATTCAAGCATTCAGGGGACTATTCTGTTCATGCACGATAACTACTCATTTCATGTGAAGTGCACAGCTTGTTTCATGAGCCATAATCATTCCTGTAGGGACTTAGCAATTACATAACATTTAGCAATCTTTTTCTTGAACAAATAGTAGCAATGAGTAATACAATTTTGTATCTATATTCGAACATCAGCATTTTATGAGTCATATCTTATTCTCAGGGGCAATTTATGATTTTATAATCTCAAATATAAAAGCATCACTTATTCAGTGATCTTACCATAGCCAACGGTTCATCCCTACGCAAGACAAGGATTAGAATAAACATTTATATAACCAATATTGTATCCTGTCCGTCTCTGTATTGTTAGCTCTTAACAAAATCTTTACCGATACACGCAATCTCGATTGGCAGCTGTGACTCAAGGCTCAGCTTTGCACTAATATATGCGAATACCAGCAGCTATGACTTTCTCGTTCAGCTTTGTACTGATATAAACACATACTAGTAGCTGTGGCTCAACGTTCAGCTCTTCACCAATCAACACCTATCTATATGATGGTCTATGGGTCATTTCCTATGGTTAGCCATTGTGACTCTTTGGTTCAGCTCATCGCTAGTGGACACAGATAACAACACCCCATGTACGCGAAGTCTCATTTACCTAGGATGTCTAAACAACTATCCTATGCCGAGCGATTCCCAGTACCCCAGAAACTGTCAAGAGATCTAATGACCTTGTGCACAAGTTGTCCGAGACCAATGAATGAATGCAATATCTATCAGATAAACTCTTTGAGGCAGTATTTTATCGATAAGCAAACATTCCATCTATTTTCTATTTCTTCTATCATCATAGATCTATGACTCTGCCTTCTCTTTCTTCAGAGCCGAAGCTCGTACATATTTATCTTAGAGCCGAAGCTCCTACATATTTTTTCCATTGCAATATGTACAAGTCTGTATGTACATGTCTAACATTCAGAACATAAAAACATTCACTAACTTTAGCAGGAAACATTCTTACTTCTTAGTATGCAAATTATCT